>JAWDGP010000656.1:200000-219143 GCA_033675545.1 Elysia crispata
CTCATAGCCTTTAGTTTCGGCTGGAGAACACATTTTGAGATACCAACAAGCTTAAACAACAGAATGAGCAAGACGGTTTCAATTAAAAAGATTTACAAGAGCATCCTGATTGCAAACAAACAAAATGATAGAAGATGAAAACTTATGTCTGAGACCTTAAAAAGATTTTTGAGAATTTTGTCGCAAGCAAGTTTCATTTTGTTTAACCTTTTTAAAGATTTTATCTTGTCAGAGTCAAGGGACGTTTAAAATGAGAAAAAAAGGAAAATAAACAAACGAAAAGTTCACCTTTAAACTGTTTTTTGTACAACCTATTTCTTCATCATACATGTGTAGGATATGAATTTCCAGTGATACCTTGGTAAAGTCGATGTAGAGCAGTTGTGTGAACGCCATGCTCATTGGTCCAGAGGGTGGCCACTGCATGGACTCTAGCAGTATCGGCACCAGTGGTTTCTTGAGGGCATCTGCTAGGCTGACCTCTCGACGACAATTTGCCGACAGGGCATATTTCTGTGTGACGCAGGAGACTACAACCTGACATCCCCGAACGCCACGGTCAATCTTGTCATACAGTGAGTCTCCCCCGCCCATTTGCTTGATGTCCAGCCAACATGTAAGTCCAAGACCAGTGAGTCGCTCGTAAAGCTGGATTATGTTTTTCTGTTTGCCCCATTGGTAGGAAATAAATACGTCTGGAGATGTTGCAGCCTGGAAAAATGATAAACATCGTTTATGAATCATGATAATATAAAAAAAGTTACATGATATAAAAAAAAATGTATTAAAAAATCCTCTTGTTATTTTCCTCATCAGCTTTTATTAGGATTTGTAAGTCTAAGAAAATAAGCCCTCATGTTTAATTGGTGCTCTGATACTTAGAAGGAGAAGAGAAAGATGACAGAAGGAAAGACATTGTGATTTCTATACTAAGGAAAACAAATGAAAAGAAAGAAGAAGGAGAGCAATGTTAAAAACATGGAAGGAAAAGCAAGGAACAGAAAAAGGGGGAAGGGGAATGAGAAAGCGAGAGAGACAATGAGACGGATGGTAGATAGATATGTAGTTGTAAAGAAAGAGAAAAAAGACAGAGGGAGGGAGAGGGTGAGAGAGAGAGAGAGAGAGAGAGAGAGAGAGAGAGAGAGAGAGAGAGAGAGAGAGAGAGAGAGAGAGAGAGAGAGAGAGAGAGAGAGAGAGAGAGAGAGAGAGAGAGAGAGAGACTAGTGTTGTAACATCAATGACACAAAGAGACCTTTTCTCACCTTTTTATCTATATCAGCTGTGTCTGTTTTTGGCCCATTACCACCATCTTTTGTCTTGCTTTTATCAATTTTAATTTCTTGAACCTTTGGCATCCACCAGTCTTTATAAACTATTTTTAAAAAATGACAAAGAATATAACGTAATATAATTAGTAATTAGCCTATTACTTTCATTTTTTAATATTATTATTTTCTTTTTTATTACTTTCACGCAAGCTTTACTCATCACTTGCAAATTATTTTGGGTACATAACTAACCTTTGGAATAGATCACCCACACTTGAAATTGAATTGGCGTCAAGTGACACTATTTATATTGATGGAAAAACACACACAAACATACACACAAAATGTATGAGAATTAGAAAAAAAATTTTGAGGATTGCTTGAACCAAATAGTTCTTTTTGTCAACGGTAAATTTCTGACTATCGCCATTAACAGAAGACTTGAATTACTGGAGAATAGTTGTACAGAACAGTGAGTTGTGGGTCACTGTGACAAAACAGATGACATATTTATCGGTGAAGCGTCCTGCTCCATGGATGCGTGAAGCAAGCTGACAGTTGAAGGAAATTCGAGATATGTTTGTAAACAGAAAAAAAGAAAGAAAGAGACAAACAGACAAATCTTATGCTTCACCTGGGTCTATCTGAGTTGCGTCAGGAGCGAGCCCCATCCCATCAAGTTGCATGAGAAGCTCCTGAAACTTGTCCTCTGGCCAGTAGCGTTCATCGGGCAATTCTTCTCCACCTCGCTGGTAGAAGCGGATAAATAGGTACTCACTGAAGATGGGACCCATAGAGCCCGGGGGAGGCCAGGTGCATTTCTCCATGAGGAGGGGTATCATCGCCTTTTTCAGGTTCACTGACAGGTTTACCTTGGGGTCAATGGAATACCATGTAAGTAATCAATAATAATAATAATAATAATAATAATAATAATAATAATAATAATAATAATAATAATAATAATAATAATAATAATAATAACAATAATAATAATGATGATGATGAAAAATAATACAAAGAGAAATAAAACAAACAAAAAAACCTGTTCTTAGAATATTAAGTGTCAAAGTCTATTGTTTGTGTCATTTATTTTGTTATTTATTACTTATCCTTACCTCTCTATTACAGTTGGGAGATTTAGCATATTTGTCTGTGACGCAACTGATAACGACCTTAGCAGCTCTGATACCACTGTCTATCTTCTCGAAGAGCTTGTCACCTCCCCCCATCTGACCCAAGTCCAGCCAGCACTGGTAACCAGCCATTTCTAGATGTTTCTGGAGCAGTCTTGCCTCTGGCTGATGACCCCACTGGTAGCTGATGAACACAGGAGGAGGGGAGGCGTACTCAAAATCTTCGTCCTCAACTACAGCCTCTGATTAGACAAGAAAGAGAGACAATTAAAAGGTATAGGAAGTACATAGAGGGACAAGTAAAAAGTTGAAAGTATTTGCAAGGGTATACCATTTATTACAGAAAAGATTATTATTTTGAGGTTTTTTTTTCTTACTAATAAAAACTTGCCTCTGTTGTTAAAAAATGATGTGTGCAACATTCAAAATACAAATTGTCATCTGTATAAAAGAAACAGTCAAAAATAGAGAGGTTTATAATTTAATTCAACATAGTTGAACACCACTCAAGCGTTGTTTCATTTGACATAATTATCACATAGCATCACAACATTACCGATGGTGATTATGGTGTGCAACGTACCTGCATTTTTCATAGCATTTTCTACTATGATAGCTGCATCTTGCCTGTTCATCTCTTGTAATTGAGTTAAAATGGCATACGTTGCTTCGCTTGTCTTCCTTGTGGCATACCTGTAAAGATCAACCAATGTAAAGTTAAGAATTGTCCATGTTGTTCTTAAAAGAATATCAAAAGAAACTGTCTAACAAGGAAGAATAAAAAATAATTACTTTAAACCAATGATTGAAATCCAATTACAAGGTACAAGAGTGGAAAGTAAATTTCAAAAGTAATGTAAGACGCATGGGGTATGAAGGAACATGTTATTGTTACCACTGTTTCTGCCATGCTCAGATGGAAGAAAAAAGTTAAAAAAATTTTGCCTTGTGGCCACAAAAACCGAATCGCTATTTATATCAAAAATGGAGGAAAAAAGCATGCATAACAAAGGTAAATTTCAGTTTTTTCAAATTTTCAAGAAAATCAGATATCGAAATGGCTTACTGCAAAAATGAATCATAAGTTTAAATCTTTATTAAGAGGAATATTCGAAAGGCATTTGAGCTAGAATGATAAGCTCGATACTCTTATCTTTCGGTAACAGCAACACCAATGACAATAACAATAGACAAAATAGTGGTCACCGAAGTGGAAGAACTACTAGCTGAAGTAGTAGTTGTAGAAATAGTAGTAGCCGTAGCAGTTGCAGTAATATTAGTAGGCCTAGTAGTAGTAGTAATAGAAGTAGTAGTAGTAGTAGTAGTAGTAGTAGTAGTAGTAGTAGTAGTAGTAGTAGTAGTAGTAGTAGTAGTAGTAGTAGTAGTAGTAGTAGTAGTAGTAGTAGTAGAAGTAGCAATAGTAGTAGTAGTAGTAGTAGTAGTAGTAGTAGTAGTAGTAGTAGTAGTAGTAGTAGTAGTAGTAGTAGTAGTAGTAGTAGTGGTAGTGGTAGTAGTAGTATTAGTAGTAGTAGTAGTAGTAGTAGTAGTAGTAGTAGTAGTAGTAGTAGTAGTAGTAGTAGTAGTAGTAGTAGTAGTAGTAGTAGTAGTAGTAGTAGTGATAGTAGTAGTAGCAGTAGTGGTAGTAATAGTGATAGTAGTAGTAGCAGTAGTGGTAGTATTATGGTAGTAGCAATATCTGTAGAATAGATTACAATAAGAAAACCTGATAATGGTTTTAACAGAAATATATTACTAGCAGCAATATCAATGATAGATCTCTCATGTAAAAAGTCTTCAAACAGAAGTATAAGCAGACTCAATGTTCTTAGGCTCAATACTAATATCCTTTTTAAGTCAAAATTAAGGAGATATAGAAACTGCAAAGAATTTTAATTTTGCAAAATAAAATTTTTAAAACTCAGTTTGTTCCCATCTTAAGATACAAAATTCATTTAATCTACTCTTTGCATAAATTATAAACGTCACAGTGCAAAATTAATATTAAGGAATAAAAATCTTTATTTCCTAGAAATCTACCATTATAATAGTCACTCACCATTTCTTTAACTTTATAATTCAATTGTGTGGCATATGAAAGAATATGAGTATTATTTCTTATAGGTTGCCACACAAATAATTTATTCTTGCCCCTCATTCCCCCCCCCCCTTTCCTCATTTTCCCTGCATTGCTGCACTATTCTGTTTTTGTCAGTTCCGTTATCTGATTGTTTGTTTTTCTGTTCCCATGTCTCCATCTTTTCCCATCCATATCTCTTTTGCCTCTTATTGTTTTTCCTTTCTGCCACACCCACCTTTCTATCTTCGGCCTTACCTCCTTATCATCCAGGTTATTATTTCATTTAAAACTGAATATGTACCCTCTCTCTCTCTCTCTCTCTCTCTCTCTCTCTCTCTCTCTCTCTCTCTCTCTCTCTCTCTCTTTCAATTTTTTTTCTAGATTCTCTCCATTGTCCCCGTTTTCCTAGTCTGTTTCCATTTTAGCTCTCCTCTTCTGTTTTTTTTTTCATCAAGCAGAGAAATGGTACTACCATTTTAGTTTTGTTTCGCCCATTACACTTTGAAAACTTCTCATATAATCATTCTATTGCTGGTTGCAACTTTTTAGAGGAAATTCGATTGACAGAGGGACCAATTAATCATGGGGGAAATATATAACACATAACTTTGAGCATGCAGTTTGTTTTGATTTGTTTCCGATCTAACTTTTACACAATTGAACATGTTTAAAAAATATGTTAAATGAGCGTTTTGAAATAGCACCCTCTACACAAATTGTTGAATTATGACATCCGCATTCTTTTTCTTCATTTTTTTTTCTTTTACCATTAATTATGCTTGTGTGACTTTTTCATAGTACGAGTACAAATTTACCATTCATTAAGCATAGACATGCAGGGATCGGCCTGCTGCGCCCATGCTCTGATGTCATCGTTGCTGTAGCCCAGTCTACTGGACAGCAGTCTCCAGTCATGGTCAGTGGCCGGGTTGAGAAGCTTAGCAACGTCACGTGACCAGTAGGGGGAGTAGCTGAGAGTCTAGACAAAGGAAACAATGGCGATTAATTGATAGCTTCAAAATAGATTGTTTTATCTGTAATATAATCTAGCTCCTCAGCAGTTATATAGAAATTACAGCGAAAGCAGTAACAGCAGCAGATATACTAGCTCAATCAATAGTAGTAGTAGTACTTATTCTATCAGAAGTGGTAGTTGTACTAGCTGCGAAATGAGAGTAACACCAGAAAAAGTAGCAGTAGCAATAAGTTTAGCAATTGCATAAGCAATATTGCTTGTAGCAAGAAAGTAACAGTGGTAGCAATGGCGGATGCAGCATCAGCAGCAACAGTATTTGCAATAGTGGCAGTGGTGGTAATAGTGGTAAGTAGTGGTAGTAATATATGAAGTAGTGCGTGTAGTAATAGTTGTAAGTAGTGGTAGTAATATATGAAGTAGTGCGTGTAGTAATAGTAGCAGCAGTTTAAGTATTAAAAGAGAAGAAGTAGCGGCAACAGTAATTGTAGTCATAGAAGTAGAGGTAGTAGTAGTAGTAGTAGCAGTAGTAGTAGTAGTAGTAGTAGTAGTAGTAGTAGTAGTAGTAGTAGTAGTAGTAGTAGTAGTAGTAGTAGTAGTAGTAGTAGTAGTAGTAGTAGTAGTAGTAGTAGTAGTAGTAGTAGTAGTAGTAGTAGTAGTAGTAGTTGTTGTTGTTGTTGTTGTAGTAGTAGTAATAGTACTTGTAGTAGTAGTAGTAGTAGTAGTAGTAGTAGTAGTAGTAGTAGTAGTAGTAGTAGTAGTAGTAGTAGTAGTAGTAGTAGTAGTAGTAGTAGTAGTAGTAGTAGTAGTAGAATAGTAGTAGTAGTAGTAGTAGTAGTAGTAGTAGTAGTAGTAGTAGTAGTAGTAGTAGTAGTAGTAGTAGTAGTAGTAGTAGTAGTATCAGAAGTAGTAATAGTAGAAGTAATAGTAGTAGTGGTAGTAGAAGTAGTAGTAGTAGTAGTAGTAGTAGTAGTAGTAGTAGTAGTAGTAGTAGTAGTAGTAGTAGTAGTAGTAGTAGAATTAGTAGTAGTAGTAGTAGTAGTAGTAGTAGTAGTAGTAGTAGTAGTAGTAGTAGTAGTAGTAGTAGTAGTAGTAGTAGTAGTAGTAGTAGTAGTAGCAGTAGCAGCAGCAGAACTAGTAGTAGTAACGTGAACATAAGACAATTTTTGCATAAATAATAGCCAAACTTTTGCTTTCAGATGAATATCACCAGGCTGACAGTATGATTTCCAAGGGTTATTTTTCTACTTAAGTGAAACTGTCAGTGTTAAGACTGCAGTTATTATGATTATTACATTGAAAACATACATACACCAACATTTAATTGTAATAATATTACTTTGTTAAAAACTTCCTGCAGTTAGTTCATAAATCAATACAAATCACAAACTTTCTTCAAGGATGAAAACTTTGATTTTTAAGCTTTTACCTTTTGATCGATCTCTTCAACCTTGGCAACTGTTTCCTCCACAGTTTCCTCGACCTGGTCTAGCCTATGGCCATGGAGATTTACATCTTTTTTCACTGTATTCAAATCCTGGCCTTGCTTGTCCATTTCTTCTTTCATCTCCGCCTGGTAGAAAAAATTATGCGACTCGGACATAGAAGCTTGAGCATTTGTAAAATCACATATGACATTTGCTAATAAACTAGATGTATATTTTTAATTGTTTATCTTAATTACTGGAAAATACTGGAAATTTAAATGTAAAAAAAATCTGTTTTATAAATGAGATGTTTTAATATCATTCGTAATTCCAAAAATTATTGGATAAATACATGGTATACACAAAATTTATTTATTGGTGTCTCTTGCGATTTAAAGACAGTCTTCTAAGCGAGTTCTTACAAGGAAAGTCTTGAATTCTCAACACTACAAATCTTTTAACCTACTTCTATGTTAACTTTTGATTATGCTATCAAGATCTCTTTTGATGTATGAAAAAAAAAGTTTTTAAAACTGACCACAGCTTCCTGGGTTTCATCCACTCTTCCCACAAGTCCGGCAATATTTGCTTGCTGTTCTTCAAATTGTTTCATCATTTCTTCGCTCCTGTAAAAGATACATAACGATGAATTTTTACCAATAGCTAAATTTAAATGCAATAAAGAAAACAAAACTTTTTGTCAATTTTGATAGTAGACATCTAAACACATTTCAAGCCTTACAATATATGTTGCTAATATAGGAAAAATTATTTCAAAAGAATGATCGGACATTTTCCAATTTAATGTTTCATTAACCATAATCCCAACCGGACTTTTAACGGGGACGTTCTCTCTGTTGGGGAAATATATATATTAAAAAAGTGAACAACAGTGTTATGGCTTTCTTGTTTAAGAATTAATCATAACAAGTATGCCTTAACAGTCAGCCCGTAAAGCTGCAAAATGTATTTTAACAAGACAATGGAAAGGGTCAATAAGAAGAGAAATATTATGGGATTTAAAGAGAATTTAAATTTATTTGCCTTGTTCCATTTCATTTTTCTTTCTGTTATGAGTTTTTAAGTTCGACATAGAAGTTATCAAAACTAGATGAATGGGGTCCCAATAACAAGGAAGAACCAACATAAATCAGTTGTTGAATCATATCATGCTCAAGATTTCCAGAAAGTAAAAGATCACAGTGCAACTATGTTACAAATTTTGCTCATGGAAATTCGGAAAAATACCTCTGGATTGGACTGAAATGATTTTTTAGATTAAAACGAAAATGTAAAAATTCAATAATAAAGTGATCAAATACGACAAAAACAAATGCAAAATAAACTAGCAGAGAAAGAAATCAATGATATTCTTTTTCAGGTTTTCTCAATTTATCTGAACTAAATAATCATTTATACTTTCATTTGTTTTTGTTTTTTTTTGTTTGCAACTAAGTGTAAAACAGTAGCAAGGATCGTGCATGACCTCCATGACTCACGTCTTTCCATCTATCATATCCAGAATGATCTGTTTTAGATTTTGTGCGTCAGGATCACTGAACTGGAACTGTTCTACCTTATCCCTCCGAGCTTTTATCAAGTCCTTATATTTGAATCCAATCTGTCGGGCGGCGTTCAACGATGTGAGCAGATTAGACTTTTCCTGGTCTACCCGAGCTTCCTCCAGCATATAGTCCAAAGCTTTTGGTGCCAATTTCTGTTTCAAGTAACAAACTTTAATATAACTATCATGTGCAATATGCTGCAGCTTACTCAATCTTTTTTACGAACCTATAACTTATCAACAGTGGACTTATGGGTCTTCAGCATTGACAAAATTTTCCAATTAGCTTTCTTATTCATTAGATCATCCAATATATCAAGACAAAAATAATATGATAAATGACATTTTCACAAAAAAATCCCTTCTTAGAAAGGCATGTTAAAACCTCATATCTCTTATCTCAAGCAACTGGAGAATGGTTACATTTTGCATATGGCTCAAAACTTAATCAGATTGAAATCAACAAATGAAACGTTTACGATAAATTTGTAAAAGCTGTTTTATTGGCTTAGATAAAATCTGTTATCAGTTAAAAGAGGAAAAAAATCGTCTCTCTCGAATTAGTTTCTTTAGGACACTCGCTAGACCTCATCACCTTACAGATTTATAAACTTAGAGGTCTCAGTATGAGTCAGATTTCTTTGCAAAAAAGCTCAAAGAGTGAAATCAAATACTGACCTCATCATAAAGGGCCAGTGTGGCGATCATATCGTTTATCCAGGACTTGAGCATGGGTTGCCACTTGGACTTATTCATAAGAGTTGATGCATGGTTCACCATGATTTCTGGTCGCCGTTTACACAGTTCCTGGACAACTTGTAAGATGGACGTTTGCATAGTTTGTTCTTGACATTTATCCATAAGCTGCTTTGTATTCTCCTTAGTGAAAGCCTGGAGATAATAAACAGTTTAAAAAGTAAAGTTAGGGATAAGGTATGTTAACTAGGAACGGTAAAGATCTTTGGCTTTCCTCTCTTTAAGGCAAGAAGAGGAAACTCTAAGCCTCAATGAAAGGTGCAAGCAGGCTGATATGAGACACAACTTTAAATTTTTGGTTTTTATACTATTTGACATTTTCGTAGACACTGTAGCAAGAGGATAAAGACAATCTGTATTACTTAGTGCTAATACATATATAATTTATTTGGGACTGGGCTCATTATTTCACTGTGTATTTTGCCAATTTTCTCTTAAATGTAGAAAATAATTTCATTTCATTTAGGAACTTTTATTATGTTTTCTCACCTCAGGAGCAGATTTTGTTACTTGGTTCAGCATCATGGAAAAATAGGATATCATGGAATCATCAATTGATTTCATAAACAGATCCATCAGAGCTGGCATGTGCTTGACTATGGACTTAGGGTTCGCCGGGTACGCTTGCATTAAGGTGCCTATAAAAAATGAGATCAGTTAACAAAGTTCAAACATCACAGTAACATTTTATGCTAACTTTGTCATGACAAACCGTGGAGCTAATTCAATAAGAATAAACTATTCTCATACAGAATTAGTATCATATTAAGATTATGCATTACAAATTTTTTTTCTCCCATTTTATACACAGCAAGATCTGACTGAGAAAGTTTTCAGTCCATGAGAATCCCGACTTATTCTAACAAGAAATTAAACAGAAAGTGATTCCAAATGCTGAGCATTGGGAAAGTGGAAAAGTTGCAAAATAAAGCAATGTATATTATTATTTTCAGTCCATCTGCAGATAAATTTGAACAAATAAAAATTTTAACATTAAGAGAAAGGATAAGATTAATAAGACTCATTCACATACATATCATGCATGCAATCAAATTTTTTTCCGTTTTAGAGAAACTCCTGTAGTTAATGTTGTTCTTCCTTCTAAACCCAGTTCCTCTCTTTTTGGTTGAGACCATGTAATTGTAAAACCCTTCCAGAAACATCTTGTTAACCCTCATTTCTTCTCTGTGAAATTTTATAAGCTTTCATAGAGTTTTCCAACGTCCCCTATCAGCCAAATTAAAACAGTTATTCAGAAATTGATCACAACTGCTTACGAGCCAGAGACTCGTCCTCGGTTTCCACCAGCAAGACAAAGAGTCTGTCTAAATTTGGTCCAAGAAGCTTCAATCCTGATGGAGCCTGGCTCGCATCACCCAAATAGCGACTGTTAAGAGCCGCAACTGTTGTTTCCTCTGTGTCATAGGTGGTCATGATTTGCTCAAACAAACTCACAGCCAGTCCATACTTATCTAGCGCTTTTAGCTGTGGAAAAAAGCCCATAAGTAATACTTGAGTTATACATATATATATATATATATATATATATATATTTATCGTATACAACACACACATATATACATATATACATACACATATTATATACATAGTTATAAGAAATGACTTACCTTTGGTTTAGTATTTGGCTCGCTTATCATTTAAAATATTTATGTGAAAAAAAAACAACTCAGAAATGTATAAAAAAAGACCATAATTGATAACTGCAGACAATAATATCAAAAGTCTGAAAAACATTCATGTTAACACACAAAACATGAGACCTGAAAACATAAGCCTAGTCTATAGTTTTTTCAGATCTCACGACTGCATAGTCTGAAAAGATAGAGGGAGTACTCCCTAAGTAACTCAAAAGTATATAAATTATTAACATGCATGGCTGCACCAAAAACAATACATATCAGCATAGGGTATCTATAATTCTTATTTTGTATGTTTTAAAAAATTTTGGCTACATGAACTTAGCATTATTGTATACAAGGCAGGACAAAGTTGTGAAGCCAAAAAAAAAAGAAAAAAAAAAACTGGACAAAGTTTGAAGACAGAAGTATAGCCCAGTGTACAAGGATATATTTTGTTTGTGGCTTCCTCAACCTTAAGTGGTACTGAAAGTGAAACCCTTCATGGTAGGGCAAAACAGCTGTCACCTAAATCTCACTTTTAATCCAAGATGAAGTATGTTACAAAAGAATCTGTAAAGACATACTGTATAGATTTTTTCACTCTTCTCGTTGAAGAAAATGATTTTTGTTTTCCCCTACCCAATTTGAGAGGCCGTCCATAACCTCTGTGAAGACAGTGTAGTGTTGCGAGCAATATTGGCCAGTCTCAGGATCTAGCACGTCGTGCCTGAGAGTTTCTTCACATACTGAGATATACACAACCAGATCTTTATCGGTCAACACTCTGGGATCACTGAGAGTTTGGAATTGGGGAAGGGAGAAAAATTTGAGGAGGGAGTAATATTTCAGGATCGTGAAACAAGAAAAGTTTGTGTGGATACATGAATGGTTTTGTGGAAAGTCCACTTTTAATATACGTAGATCCTAAAAATACAATGCTTGATTGTTAGATCGGATGACTGATTGATAAAGCTGGTCCATGAATAAGCCATTAAGCTATATATTTTGTTTGTTTATCTTTGTTTGCAAACGAAACAAATAGTAATGAGTCACAAACAAAAAAAAACTAAACAACCATGGAGGACCATTTTACAAATTCATAGAGAATAATGTACTATCACTGATTCTTATGTTTGAGAGGTTTAATTTAAGTCGCCTGATATATATATATAATTATGATTTATGAAGGTCTGGATGAAACTTAATATCCTAGTGTTAACATTCGATTCATAAACATAAAGTCTCTTAAGCCTGGGTGAACATTTAAGAACAATGACAAAAAAGGTGAGATAAAATCTGCAACAATTGATAAAGCTGGTTCAGGATTTAGCTATTTTGATTTTTTTAATCTTTCTTTGTAAACGAAATCAGTAGCAATGGGTCAGATAAAAAAACAAAAACAAATAAAAACATGAGATACCATTGTGAACATACATTACAAATAAAATACTACCACTGATTGCAATGCTTGAGAGGTTCAATTAGCATCGCCTAAAATATAATGAGTGTCTGGATGAAACTTAATATCCTTGACTTTTCATGAAATTCAAGAGCAATAACTAAAAAAAAGACAAAAAAACCTCAAGCAATCGAAGCAAGGATAACCTTGTCAAAATAAACGGTTTGGGCGTAGTTGTACAATGCTGAGGCACTAGAGATAATTAAAAAAAAATTAAAAAAAAATTAGTCAGTGAACTTGTTTTAACGCAGCATTGATAAGGTTTTGTTGCAATTTCCTTCTCTGTTCATCTACTATTCACTACAATAGGCCAGATACAGCGACCCATTTCTCCTTCAGAAGTGAAACCCCTGATGAAAAAAAAGTGCTGAAGATCAGGTTCTAACCTTGCTGTGGACACGCATCGCATGCGGAGGAATAAACTCTCTCATTTACCATCTTACTTAAATAGAAGCAGACAGAGCCTTTGAGCGCTGTATGATCTTATATGGATAATGCATCACAAACGCTCAACCACAAGTTGTTTGATAATCTCAAAGATGACCTAGCAATCAACTACAGTAGTTTACCAGTTGCAGCCTGCCATGCAAATTTGCTGTCCATTGATGGAAACCGAATTAGTTGGCTACTTGCCAGTATTATTTTGTCCTGAATCATACTTGAGGTGTTCATTGAATGCAAAGTTTGGATATATACTAAGCAATACCTTTTTCCTTTCATGGCTACAAATTGATCTTTCCCCACAACTGTAATCACGAGTTAAAAAAAGGACCAGCATCAATTAGAGGCATACCTTTTTTCAGCTTCTATCATTTAAAAAATCAACCTCATCGAAATTATTAAAACTTACTTTATAGGCCTAACGCAACTTCTGACGAGCTCCTTAACTGCTCTCTCGAAGTTCCAACAGTCCACCCAAGGGTAATCAGGATTTGCACACATCTCACGTATTGCCTCCATAGTTTCCACCATTGCTTTCTTGCTCTCTGGATCCTACCAAGTACCAGAAAAATATGCGCTTTTTAACATGAAATATGTAAAAAGTGCTCTATGTTTATTGATTAAGTCACATCTTTCTTGGTTAACAGTTTGATTTTTTCTGTATTTTTATTCTTAAAAACAATTGAACTGAACTATTAATTTTAAACTTCTGTGGAGACACTTTAAGCAGTAAAATCAATTGAGAAAATGCTTATTCAAGATGCAATCCACAAGTAAGTACTATATGAAAATTTTGTAAGTGTACTTATGAATTCGTATTAATTAACGATTAAAATGTAACAACATTAGTTCAGTTGTATTAATATATTATTCTAAATTATACCTTTGCAAAAAATTACAATGAAATTCTTCCACAAATAACTGATAACATGTGGCACAATTTTCCTTTGATTTCAGTTTTCTCTGATTTGGTCCATTTTCCACCAGGTGGAATATATGTAAAATATATGTACTCTGAAACGATGCAATCTTCGCTGATATAACACAATAAGCATCTCCAAGCTCCATTTTCCTTCTTGCAAAAACTGGTTTAAGCTGATTTTTGAATGATAATACAATCAACATATTCACAAATTCTGATAATTTCATGATTTCTCATCTCTTGAAATACAGAGAGATAGGTCGGTTATGTGGACAATCCGCAACAAGAGCGCCTTTAATATCTGCAAACTCTTGGACGGGTATACATGTCTCACGGGTTGTTCCACATATCTCAAGTATCTGAACAACTTTATCATATGTGGAGAGCAACAATACTTTTAGTGAGTTGAAAGGAAAGCTAAGAAAATATATGCATTACATTGGTATAAACACAATGTACTCATGAATCGTCAAAACTAGAGAGTTCATATAAGTTGTCTGTGTGCATCGCTAAACATTATTTTCTTGTAGCCACATGTCACAGGAAATTTATCATCGAACTATAAGATGATGTTAAGATTGTTGTGAAGATTGTCTCGTTGGAATTGTGAAACATTTTTGATACTCTAGGTGCCTTGATGTCAATAATGTTAAATAAGTGAGCATTCTATGGATTTGGTCGTGCTGGGGATAAGGTTGAACCTAATGGCATAGAATCATAGGTCAGAAGTTATGCTATATCGAAACACTCTACTACTCTATCTTGAGATATGAACTGACTGATCTGGTATATATTCTGTTACTGCTAATAGTACTAGTAGTAGGTAGGTGTAGACTTAAGATGGGGAAAGAGATACCCTTTGACTCTTCAGTTTCAGCTTCGTGAGCTTGATAGGAGGATGGAATCCACCCATCCCTCCCATCTGCCCCATCACGGTTTGATTTGAAAAGCATTTTCATTCACCTTGTCGATGCTGCGCAGTCTATCTCAGTCTATAGAAGCGTAACACACACACACACACAAAAAGAAAATATCCAGGCCAGAACATACTTCAGAGTAAAAAACTTTATGATTTAATATTTTTTCAAAAGTTTAAACGACTCCATAATTATTTAAAGTACATCATATGAGAGCTTTAACTACATGTTAATGTTTTAAATGACATAAGTATTAATGAAGTAAAGTTAAGTATTAATCAGTAGGGTTGAATAATCTTTCTTCATCTGGAGTTATACAACTTTCTTACAGCCCGATCATTTTGTCCAACAGTAGACAATGCAATGCTTTGATAGAACATTGAATTTTAGGATGAAATATTGTTCTTACTAAATATCACTTACTTTCACATTGATGTCTATCTTCTCAGAAACATCCTCAACAAGTTCTTGAAGTTCTTGAAAATCGCTTGACATCTTCAGCATGTTAGTACACAGCCGTAGTGCTTGTGTGCCAAATATGGATACAATCTTTCCTCGTCTATAGAAAAAATAGTATGGCAATTGATTAAACTGTATGTCCCAATCGTAAAAAAAAGCCTTTTTATGAAATTTTAATAAATGCAAAATCATTTATTTCGCTTTTTTGTTGTTGTTCTTGTTATCATTATTATTATTATTATATGTATTATTTCTGCAAGAAAAATGCAGCTAACTTTCAAACTGCTGGGGTTACTTTTTTTTAGACTTATATGGCCTAATTAGTCGTCAATACTTTTATGTGTGTATAATGTGTTAATGTTTTTCTTCAAACAAATCATAATGCATCAAGCTCGATAATGGACAATTCTTCTTACTTGAGGCCCTCCATGAAATCCTTTAAGAAATATTTATAATATTTCACAAAGGAATTTTTTTCCTTTTCCCTCTTTTTAGCATCAGTAATGTGGGTAAACTCTGGGGTCTTGACAAGCTCTGCAGCTTTGAAGACTTGTTCAGCAAGGTCAGATTTTCCCTGGGAAAAAATATTAAGCAAAAAAAAAAAAATGCCTTTGAAGACGTGAAGTAATAATATTGTAGGAGGCATCTAGCTGTGCCATGAGTCTGGCAAATCAATTTGTTTGTCAGGTTTAAAATTTGAAGTAAAAACTAAAAAAATAAATGGGAGATAAAAAATTCAATTTGTTGTGGTGGGAAAAAAAAACTGCTGCTGTGTTATTTACAAGAACCCAAGCACAATCCAAATGCTTACACACTTGGTTTTTTCACACTGGACATTACAGTGTTTACACACATAAATATGTTAAAATAAAAATGGACATTGTTCATAAAACATTGCTTCTTCTGATTGAATTTCCAGGTTTGTTTTCTTCTTTTTTTAAGCCTTTTGTAATGTTGAAAAATTAAATCCCATAAAGGCATGTGTTTTTTAAAAACTGGTCAAACCCTTGATGTTCAGCTCTTTTTTTCAGTAGAGTTTATCCTCACTATGTTTTCTACAGTCATGCTAAAAGAATCCATATAATGATATGGATTTGGGCCCCCTATGCCTCACAACCCAGTCCATATTAACTAAGTTCATGAACTCATGGCAGTCATTACACTGGAGGTAGACTCTAACGTACAATTTAGAATTAGCCAACAGACTATTTGATAAATACTAGAGAATTGAATATAATACTGCAGCTTGTTGATGATGTAAACGGACAAAAATAATACCATCATACAAAACAAAGAGATGAAAAGTAACTCTCATAACAAAACTGACCTTCCATTCCATACCATTTGCCGCGTCCACAATGCCATATGCAGCGTCCATTGAGCTCACGTAAGGTAGCTTCAGTAAGGGTAACAAAAGCTGAAACCATTGCTCACTGTGCTGTTTGTTCCTTTAATGTATAAATCACAAGGGTGCAAAAAAAACAAAAAACAACTAAACTAAACAAAAACTAACAACATATTCGTTTTTAAAAATTAATACTCAAACTAATGGAAATGATAAGTAGTGTGCACTACAAAATAGACGTGAAAGAAAGATCACTGGGATTGATTGGTGCAATAAAAAAGAGGTAATCAAGGAACATTACATACGTGATTAAATTGGGGAACATACAGATACATCAGTAAATATTGCAATCATAGACATGGTTGCGAGTATGTATATTTGTTATTGTTACGTTGTTGCTCGTTTTCTGCCCAGAGGCTTTATTTCCAGTTTATAATGATATTGGATCCTTTAAAAGATAACTGTGGGATATGCTTCAACATACATGCATTTCTGTTATCAAATGCTTTTGTGGACCAAAAAACATTTAGTGTTGATCTTTGCAATTATAAAATATTGTTCATACCTTTAAACCTTCCCGTAACTTAAATTGAAAATTGTCCTCTGTCCATAAGTACTGCGCTTATGAACACACATGAAGAAACATAGCTACATAATATAGACTTCTTAAACTTAATAAATTGGAAATTATTATATGGTCTGTCTTCAAACAAAATAATCTGATGACTGTAATTTATCCTCTCAGCAAAACACAAAGAACATACTTAGGAAACATGTGCTTCAAGGCATCCACAACGCGTAAGGGATAGTCTTCCAGGAACTCCTTACTAATCTCGTTGAGGCCTGCCTTGAATTTATGGAGCAGGTCTATGAAAAGGGCAGAGTTTTTCTGGAAAATGAAAAAGTTTTAGGCTTAAAGTTGTTTAATCAATCCATAATTTTAAAGAGACACAGACTTAGTCTTTCATATGCTGGCGTTTTTAACGAGTATTTCATGCACTGCTATTTTCATATTTATTAGCACTATCACCATCACAAGCATAATTGCTGGCACCATCCCCACTTTCACCACCATCCTCATCATCTAAGTACTCTTATCATAGATATTACCATCAACGATCTCCACCCCCCCACCCTCCCCCCCTTTTACACTAACTGTAGTGTTATCAATTTCATGACAAAATCTGTCAACTGTTATGACAACTTTCAAAATGTGAGTGCAAGTGATACTGACCTTCAGGGATTCATCCGATAAGTTGTGAAAGTATAAAATGGAGTAATCAAAACAGTCTTTCAAAAAAGTGTTGTATTTCATCTTGCTTTTCGAGACTGCCATAGCTAAATCATGGAAATCAGAGGCAAGTTCAACCAAATCGCGTTTCCTGAAAATGAAGGAGTGGTTTACTTCTAAGTATGACCAAATTTCATAATCATTTCCTGATTACTGACTCAAGCTAGTCTAATGTAAGTATATATTTTTGCTATACTAGAGGAGAATCTACCCATCTGTATGTGAACTCAACAGAAAATGAAATAAAAACTGTAAACCGTTTGCCACTTTAAAAGCTCATGACTAGGAATGTAGGTTGGAACGAAAAAAATTAATTCCTTGAATGTGTTAGATTGTTAATACAACTAAGGAAATAAAGTTATTGAACCTACGCCAGGCTGCTTCTCATATCTCGAATAAATTCCCTGATGGGTCTTTCCAATTTTTCAGGAGTGTTGAGAGATCGTGCAAAGTAGCCCTGGAGCTTTGAAATGTGTCCCTTTACGAATGCAAAATTTGTTACTTTCTGAAAAATAACATACAACGGAATCAATAATGATATTATTGGTGAATATATATATTTGTAATAATTTCAATGCATAACAAATAGTAAAAATTCAATTCCAAATTTTAGTTCATTTTTAGAAATTTAGGATGCTTTAAAGAAATTTTTTAAAGTTTTTACAAAATTTTCATGTCTTTAATAGTAAGAAATGTTAGTTTTAACCATTTCAGCTTAAAGGGTTGGATACAAATTTTCATAGTCTGTGGAAATAGGCAATTTATTAGTGCTTTCCTCATAATTATATTGAGGTTAACAAACGTGTTTTCCAACTTTTGTTTTAGTAATAGATTTTTCTTTTTATTATAATCTTCGGACAAACTTGTTTGGTCTAATCTTTCAAATTTTTAACCCCTACCCTTTCCTGGTGATTATAATGTATGATCACTCCTAAGACTAAATGGTTTTCTAAAAGCATTCTTTGATGCAATTGTTAACAATTGGACTGTAATGTATTTTGTGGTATTTTAATAAAAAGCTTCTTTGAGAACCAAACTTCCTAGTTTCCGTATTTAATCGGCCTTAATTAGGCGTTTACCTCCCAAGGTTCATCCATATTTCGCACTATTCGACTGCTGGCATCTACCATATGCTCTAAGCTGTCTTCGTCTAGGTGAGTAAAATCCAATAAGAAATGAAGGGCGCACTCCATCAATTGTGCCTCAAATTCTTGAGTTTGTTCTTTTCTGATGAAACGAAAAAAGTCAATCAAATAGAACTAGAAGCAGTATAAATGAAAGCTTGTCGTTAAGTAAGAAACGTTAAACATTTAGTTTTTGCTCGCTTTATTAATAGGCATAAACATAAGGCAAATATTGATAAACAAGTTATTGTGATTCAAAGGTAAAATTATCTTTACAAAAAAAAGCACTAATGAATATGCAAGTGGTAATTATCGTAATGCGGTAGCAGATGCAGCAGAACAAT
>JAWDGP010000657.1:10000-22500 GCA_033675545.1 Elysia crispata
GAGAGAGAGAGAGAGACAGACAGACAGACAGACAGACAGACAGACAGACAGAAAGAGAGAGACAGAGAGAATGACAGAGAGAGATAGAAAGAGAGAGAGAATGGCAAAATCAAAAAGAGGATAAAGAATAAGTGATTTGCAGTTTCAGACAAACATTGAGTAATTTACTGACATAGACATAGAGATAATGTTGAAGAATAATAATCTGAAAAAGAATAAAGAAATACCGACATAAAATTAGTGAGAAAGAGAGTAATTAACTGCGGTGGACAAATGTAATGAGAATTAAAAAAACAAAAAGATTTCAAAAATGGCAGAAGAGAGACATAGAGAGAGGGAAAGAAAGAAAAAGAAAGAGAGAGAGAGAGAGAGAGAGAGAGAGAGAGAGAGAGAGAGAGAGAGAGAGAGAGAGAAAGAGGGAACAAAAGAGGAAGAATCGGAAAGAAATGGAAGAAATATCGACACGCGGTATAAGAGTAAGACTGATAAAAAGGCTGATTTAAGAAAGGGCAAAAAAATATTAATAAATGAAAGAAAAAGGGCAAAGATCTTTTTCTCTGTCTCTGTGTTTGTGTCTCTTTCTCTCTGTTTTTCTCTCTTTCTCTCAGACTAACGAAATAAAAAGTGAAGGCAGGAAGAAGGGTTCGCCTTAGATGGGACAGCTTTTTTTTTTTTATAATCGATTGATAAAAGAAATACGCGAATGAAAATTAGTTTAGTGGTTCAGAATTTTAAACATTGATATCTTTATACAATCGAGTTTCTATGTACTCTATTCATGAGTAGTTGAACTTTTTAGTAATAACGTCGCAAGAGGCAGGCAAGGTCGGAGGAAAACATAAACAATCCCCCAGGCGTGTTGACAAACTGAACAAACTCATTTCAATTTAATAAGTTATGGCATAGAGTTACATATCTTAAAACCCATGAAAGGTTTTAACTGATTTTCTTGAAAATTTTAAAGATTCATCCCACTATGTACCATGACAGAGAAATAATTTTTTTATTTAATTATCATTCGGTAGGCAGTGCAGTTTATAGTGAAATTTTATGGATTTCGACCTTTTTAAAATAGATGTTTATGAAAATATGTGAGAATATGCGTCGCAGGTAAACCGCTTGAAGATAGTGTGTCACTGTTTACTTATATGGATCAGGAGAGATTGAACTTTGCCTGGCAAGGCAACTTCGCCAGGAACTGGCTTCAAGCCCTAACGGTGTTAAGACCCGTAAAACGGTCAAGGTCCACATACTATGACGGCCCGCGCCTGTCGTCATTTATGCTTTGGGTCTGATGTGGTTCCTCCCATAAAACACCGGGATGCGCACTTGTGTGCATCACTTTGGTGCTTGGATGCTGGCAGGGAAGTTTTGTCGTGGGTCGTGTGAGAAGCACAATCTGCTCAGAGGTACCGGCGACTTGGGTACTTCGTCGATGTGGTGTCGGTGGGCCGGCTATCCTGAGAGTGTCTATATGGCGGAGGTTCAGAGCTGAAACCCTTCACCCCCTGCAATCTTTTGACATATCTCCAATTATGGGGAGCTGAATATCTTCCTTTATAGGGAGATGTTTTTTCTTTCAAAGGGGCATTATCCTTTTTTCTTGTCCATTGAAAGGGGGACTATCCTTTAAATATCCAACATTCTCCTTTGTTATTTGTTATATTCCACGGTAAAGGAATGTCATATTATATTCCATTATTCCACTAACGCACTGTCCACTTGTGACAAGCACGTCATATCTGCTTATCAGTACTAAAATCCTGATAGTCTCTGTCTCTAGACTATAAATAAATAGCGACACATAGAGAGAAATATTTAGTAATAGACTGATAAACTTCATGTATCAAATGTATAGGAAAAGAGGCAAAGAAGGAGAGAGAGAGAGAGAGAGAGAGAGAGAGAGAGAGAGAGAGAGAGAGAGAGAGAGAGAGAGAGAGAGAGAGAGAGAGAGAGAGAGAGAGAGAGAGAGAGAGAGAGAGAGAGAGAGAAACAAAGAGGGTTGAACGGAAAAACACAGCAAGAAAGAGAAATAGAGAGACAAAGTTGTTGAATGCCCAACGAGGCTCCTCAGTGTTGGATTTGATAGCAAGGCTATCACTCTGATTCAAGTGATAGCTTAACTTTTATTAAGATTTCGAATATTTTTTAAGAAGGGAACACAATACTTTCTTTATCTAATCACATGCACTAATATAATCGTCGGCGAGTTGTTTTATGTTCATAGATACCAGCCAAAACACGGCAAAGGTGTAAGACTGTTTCATACAGATATTTCAGTCTATTTTTTGTCTCACCATTTCTTTGTCTGATATAGCCAAGTAAAAGAAAAATTAGTACAACATTTTCATTAACTGTATAATATAACTTTAGATTTATTATTCTGTCACTTGCAAGTTTACCCATTCTGAAAAGGAATAACTCCTTCGAGCAAGTAACATCTTAAATTGACACAAGTCATTCTTTAAACTATATTTCCACGAGTTCTCATAAAAAGCGTTCAGTTTAACTCAAACTGTTTAGCTTTTGATTGCAAAACTGCATGACCTGAATAAGTGACTGAAATCTTGCAATTTTAAATGTAAGATATTCTGACAGTCGTTATCATGTGTTTGGATCCGAATTCACTTTATAAAATTTCCAGCAATCATATTTGCCATTTTGCTCAGGACTTTGGTCCCAGATCAATGTGTTTACAGCATATCATAGCAGCAGCAGCAATTAATCACTCAGCCTTTCACCCACTTTAAAATTTATATTGAACTAAAGCAAAAAGAAAAATAAGATTTCAATTCTTTAATAACAAAAATAATCCTTGCAACATCTTTACATTAAAAGTTTACAGTACAGTATAAAAGGAAAACAGAGTCTTTAGCATGACTTAATGAATAACATACAACATGAAATCTTTTGGAAGCAAAATAATCAAAGCCATGGCAATATTGGTTAAACTTTAGGATTGATATTTTTCCTACTATTTTTACAATTATTATTAATATCTCACTAATACCTGATCAGCATCCCCAATGATTGATTTGCTAATTTGATTCAAAGATTGGCCTTTTTGCATCTTTACTGCTGAGATAAACCTTGCAGCTGTAATAAAATTGTGACAAAAGAAATAATGTTAAAAAAAAACAAACTAAACAGAACAACAACAACAACAACAAAATTAAATAATTAAACCAGCAACAAATTAATAAAACTTTTGACTTTATCAAGAGAAGTGATATATCTCAATAACAGAGCAAGTGTACTTGGTATTTAACTGTTATTACCATTTCATAACTTTGTTGTCATTCAAATTTCTAGATGGTTAATCTAAATTTTGGAGCACAAATTCGCTAACCTCTTTTTAATAAAACAATAAAATAATACAGATTGTTGCATGCCAAAGAAATTTCGTAAGGGGAACCAATTAAAAAGGAGCATGTTGTTGTAGTCATAGTCTTTTAATGAAATATCTCTCTTTCTCTCTCTCTTGAGATACGTGCGCCTCCTAAAATGGCAATTCATTATTACAAATATTAAGGTGAGTTGTGAACAAAAAATAAAACAATGATATAAAAGGAACTATTTATTTTCTATAAAGAAACATTCATGGTTTTTTTCTACCTGAAACAATGCAAATCTCAAAAGCAGAAGCAAATCTAATTTCCCTTAACTTTCTACAGAAGAGAACTGGAAGGGGATTTCCTGTAATAGAAATAAAATATTAAAACAAGGCTTATATGACTCCTATCCTTACATATCACATATACACACATCAAATCTTATCACAATGAAGGGGGAAAAAAGCTAATTATTATACAACACAGAGTTACAGTGTAAAGACAATGGGATAAATAGGTAGAAATTAAAAAAAAAAGTAAATTTGATGCATTTACTATCTCCATTCATGCTTTGTTAACCCTTCCCCCCACCACCTCACAAAGATTTTTGAAATTTATTTTTGAATAGTGTGTTCGATTGTTACAGTGTAAAGACAAGGGGAAAAAATGTAGAAATATTAAAAAGAATGCGTATCTGTTGCACTTATTATCTTCGTTCATGCTTTTTTACCCCTCCCCCTACCAACTGACCCAATTTAGTTAAATCAATTCTTAAATAGGTAATTCTATTTCAAAATGAAACCTCCATCACGGAAAAAAAGGCAACTTCATTCAAAGATTAAATTAAAACTGAAGTTTACATCAAAACAACATTTATCACATCATAAAAATTTGCTTGATATTGCACATTTTCATAAACAAGAAAAAAAATAGATATCACAAATGCCTTGATATATTTCATGACCAGGATTAAAATCTGTAGAATAGTGTGAGAAATTTTATTCCTTCATTCTCCCTCCCTCATCTTCCATCTAAAAATTTACCATCCTTAGTCCTCTGTCTATGTACTCAATCCTCCTTTCTATAGCACAATCCTCTATCCGACTCCCCCCACCCATATCTTTTCTCTACCATCCATCTTCCATTCCTCATCCTCTTTTATGTCTTCCCCATCCTCATCTATCTATTTTTGTCTGTATCCAGTACCTTCCAGCCATCTCTTTTTAGTTGGATAGGCTGACCAGGGTCTGGCCATTCCTGAGATGCCCCTGAGCTTGATGGACCGTGGAACTCCACAGCAGTTGTCCACTTGTTTTCCACTTTCATCTCTGGATGTTTAAATAGGCGACCCCTATCAGTCGGGGTGGATACTATCAACCACTGAAAGATCCCTGACGTGGTGGATGCTGTGGAAAACTCATCCTTGATCATCAGCAGCAGGCATTGTTGTTACGTTGGTGCTGTGGCCTGCCAAGAGAGTCTTGCTTGTGGTGATCAAGTTACATGTATGCAAGTTTTCCTCCTCCCTCAGCTTGTGATTTGGTTCTCTCACTCGATCCTTCATCTGAAAAAAATATTTACAATTGGACTTTTCTTATGACCAAATATGAGAAGGAAAAAAATTAGCTTGAGTTTGTTGTCTGATTTTCCAACAGAATCCTGCACTAGAAAATCAAATGCTTTCAGTTTTGCAACAAATTAGGGTGAAAAAGAGAAGTGTTACTGTATTATTTTATCAGTTCTTGAACCTCTATCAGGTACAAATTTCAATGCAAATACAAGTTCAGATCCTGTTGGGCCCCATAAGGATTAAGACAGGATTGCTTGTATGAGATTTGACCTAATCTCTGCAAATAAACCTGAATCCTAACAAAGGCTGACAAGCGAATTGCTTGCTTAGCTCTCTAATGTAAAAAATTCAAACACAGAATGTCTCTGATTTATAAAATATCTCCCTTGTTTTCTTGGAATCTTACTTAGAGATGCACAAGAGAAGAGAAGTACCGTTTTACTAAAGGTTGTACCATAACTTGTGCCTGACACTGACCTCAGCTACTTGTTTTTGGAGCTGTGTATTCTCATTTAGATTCCTCTGGTGTCTCTCCTCTTATTCCTGGCAGACCAGAGTCAGACTCTTTACCATTTGGCCATCCCTTTGTGGATGTTGCAGGATTTCTTTAATCTAGACAGAAGGAAGGAATATTTTTGTTCAAATGTTAGAGAACCTTGTTACAGATATAACAGCATCATTCAAACTCTGTTTGGAACATGGAAGAGGGCAGATTTCCCAAAAGTCATAGAAAAACATAGGTTTTGGCTAAGATAGACATACATCTTGGGTATATAAACATTGAGATTTGGATCCAAAATGTCTGGGTATAACCTGGAAGATGGGAAACTGTAGATTGACTATTGATGTGCAGTTTTAGGAGTTATTACTCTTATTCCCTTTAGACAATCAGAATTGTGCAAAGTACTGAAATAAACCTGAGAAGCATATCACCATGTTTTCATTTTATATTGCAATGATTTACCTCTTTTGAAGATCTTCTTTGCAACTGACAATGATTATCAGGCATAATGTCTTTGTCATTTATCCATTCTGTTTAAGATATTTTATGGATTCTTGCAAGAGTTTATTTTTAACGCCTTGGAAACTGAGCTTTCTTCGGGTCAACATTCACAAAATTATTAGGTTTTTGAGGATATTTAAAAAAAAATCACTTCCTTAAAATATATTGTCAACATTTGTACACACATCACAGACCTAAATCAGTACAAAAAGATCCAATAACCAGAAAGCCATTACCTTCTATAGATAATTTTTTTTTATAATTATCTAAAATTGGGCTATAATTCGAAGTTCGCAAAAACTTTTTGATGCCATGTTTTGTAAAAGAAAAAAAATTATTCAATAATGTTTGTTCTAAGATCCGAGCAACAATAAAAAAGATGAAATTAGGCAAAAGGAACAGGCCCAGGCAGTATACCAGTGGAACTTTTAGAAGCACTTGAAGACTATAGAACTGATAAGATGCAATTATTTATTTTTTATTTTTTTTTATCAAGAATGAAAGTGATTTAATTAGGAAACCATGCAGTAATGAAGCGGAAATAAAGATGTTTTATATGAGACTAAATCCACTTACAACACTCAAAATGGCTTTACAAAATGTCCGCTGCAAATTCTTACAAACTAATATAGCGTTCTCAAGTAACAGAGGAAAAAGAGTATGGATTAATAATGATAATTCTAGTGAGGTGCCATCCAAAAAGATTTTATTCCTAAAGTCAGGTTTCACTTTACATCTGAAGTGAAGAAAGCTATGTTGAACTTAATTCAACATTAATTGGAAATCTGTTGGAAATCTCTTAATGTCTTGATTCAATTTTTAAATGTTTATTAAACAAAGTGGACATGTACTGATGCAGTATGGATTATGTAATGTGTAATTAGGGTTGTTTAAATTTTTTTCATTTACGTTTTTTTTATTTGTTTTTATGCATACAATTTTACAAGTTAAAATGTTCAAAATGTCTCTGTACAGTTTCTAAAAGATTAGAATGAACATATATTACAATCATGTAATCATTAACTGATTACAATGCAAGCAGGAATATAAAATGTACCAGGTATATTGCTGCATCTAATTAGATGACACCCTTTTGGAATGTGTATCATCTTACCTTCTTTTTCTGGTTCTGTATTTTGTTGGACTGTGGATTGGGACATTATGATTTTCAAGCATTATCAGAAGGGACGTAGATCTATATTTCCTACATCTTAGACTGCGGCCGTGCTCTAACATGGGTGAAGTGGTGTAACAGCTGGTGACCATGAACGATGCCTCCCTAGTTGGTTTGCCATACTGAAAATATATTTAATTTTAAGAGATCGTTCAAATAAGGCCTACATAGGCTTAGATATTAATGAAGGGGGTAGTGGTGCTTTTTGCGCAAGTTCTACATTGGGGCATGATGACTGTGTTCTATAATAAAATAACAACATTCTATAGAGGGTGTGATAGGTGCAGGAGAGGGTGAGAGGGGAAACAAACTTGATAGGTGCAGGAGAGGGTGAGAGAGGAAACATACTTGAAAGATTTACCTCAGAACCTAAAAATTTCCTCTCAATTACACATCTATAAATTTCCCTTCTTTATTTTCTAAGATCTAGAACTCCATCCTTATAAATGTTAAACTAAAGCAGCAATACACTTTGTCTTATTGCCTTTCCCCCCCCACGATAGGTAACAGGTAGCAGTAGCAGACCTGTTATCTTTAGGACTAGTATGATTAGGATTAGGATTAGGATTACCCACTAACAACTAATTACCCAACAGATCCAATGACCTACCCCACATAACCTTCCATGGCCTTAGAGAAGCCGACAGGAATAACATAACACCACTAATTTGCCACCACAGGGCGGAGACAATATTTGGTAGGGAAGGTGGCGTGGTCGGCCCACTCTGGGCTGGGAATGTGTGGAGTGCCTCCCTCGTGACTCATTGGAGCAGAGGGCAGTAGCGATAGAACTAGAATAGCACACTAATCTCAACTAATTTTCAACGGTGGCACGGTCAACTCTCGATGGAGAAGAGACACACGCCATTAACCCCTAACACAATAGATAGGAATCCAACTATTAACCCATCCAAGGAATGAATGGAATGGAAAGATACCCAAGTAACCAACCAGTTGGAGTAACAACCAACAAAGCCCAACAACCAAGCCCAACCATAAACCAAGCGAGAATGAAAACTAATGAACCCACTAACAATCTAACCAACCGGGTCACCCAATTAAAGCAAATAAAAAAATAAATAAAATATCCTTGTTTCATCTCCCTGTGGGGCAGCAGAGCCAAAGAGAGACACTGGGAACAAAACTTGAAAAAGACTGGCCTGTAACTAAAACACCTCACAGTTGGTGAGAAGAACATCATCAATGAACCTGTCGTCGACCGCCGGAAGATTATATTCCCGCCTCTGCACATTAAAGTTAAACTGGGCTTTAATTGCTTTAAGTACTTGTGTGAGTCACTCCCAGCGCTTTCTTATGAGAAAATAAAAGCAGGTGTGTTTTATGGTCCACAGATTAGACAACTTGTGAAGGACAACGCTTTCCCCAATTCAATGAATGAAACTGAAAGACGAGCATGGTTGTCCTTCGTTTCTGTAGTTCAGGAGTTTTAAGGTAACACTAAATCCGATGACTATAGAAACATAGTTAAAACAATGTTGGAGAACTATCACAAACCTGGCTGCAATATGAGTATAAAGGTGCACTTTCTTAACAATCATTTAGAGCAACTTCCTGACAATTTAGCAGCCGTCAGCGATGAGTAGGCCGAGCGTTTTCATCAAGATATTAAAGTTATGGAAGAAAGATACCAAAAACGATGGGATATCCACATGATGGCAGACTATTGCTGGATAATTGAACGAGAATGCTTTGGAAAAGCCCATTCCAGAAGATCGATCAAACGAAAGTTTGGTCCAGAGTAAAGTCACTAAGACTATAACTTTTTCACCAAAATTCTTCAAGTGAATAATAATTTATTATTCAAATCATGACTTTAAATTACAAGTACCTTTGTTTTCATCTATTCTAATATTGTATAAAGGCTATGCATATATTTTTGGTGAACTTTTAATAGTTCTTGTTCTGATTTTAATGTTATTACATATATAGAAAGTCAATATATGGCAAAAAATATTTCAGCTCATTGCAAAAAAAACTTGACCTGATAGAAAAAAAAACTGATGGCGTATTTGGAATCAGTGACCCCAAATTACCATTAAACAGGTCTCAAATTCAATGCAGAAAACAAAATTTAATTGTTTGTTCCCCAGTGTTAACCACTTTTGCTTTCAGTATTCTTGATGCAATTTCAGTATCGTTACATCTTTTGCTTAATATTAAAGTACTGTGGCCTTTGGACTATTATATTATGGACAATAATAAAGGCTAACCTGTGATGAATGTTTACATCCGAGATTGTGAGGAGAGCTCACCACAGAGGCACTTAGGAGACGGAGAGCTGTCAGGTCTGATCTAGGGTCTAGATCTTGACACAGTCAGATGAAACGTTAATCATTCAATAAATCAAGGAAATCTAAAGGTTTGACTTGCCACGTGTCCTTTATTGAGTTGATAAGTGCTACAGTACCCTAGTATTTCAATTGATCCCTCTGCTTAAGAGTTAAGTCCCGTTGATAAAGATGTTGATCTTTCAACACTCACTGTTACGATAGACAACGATTACTGTTTTCCTTTTGCTGTCCAGTTGAGAATGTACACAATGGATTGTGAGTCTTTCATTCTATTGGGGTTTGGCTCTACATAATTCTCAAATCCTGCTATCACAAGGGCTGCCCTCTCAAGATATATAACTCAGTTTTTTTAGGGGTTAAAAAGAACGCGTTTGAATAAAATGATTAATTAAATACACTTCTGTTTATAATTTAAATAGCTCACTTCCATGACAAAGTGTTGTCTTAGCTGACTTTATAGCACGTTGTTCACAAAAAATGACAATGAAATAAATCCCTCCTCTTTGTTGTTAGTAACATTGAAGTTATTAACAATAGTGGCTCTATCATTGAGTCTTCTTTCTTCCAGAAATTCCATATTTGCTAACCCACGGTCTTTAAAATTCTCCATATGAAAAAATTATCATTACTCAACAGTGCACAGTAATTTATATTTTCCAAGAGTTGGTAGGACTTGCAGAAAAAAACTCTAGCTCAGTGCTTTTGTCTTCATTACTTTAGAAATCATGAGTTTGAAATATATTGGATAGGGTATCTGGGGCTCATTCTATTTCATAGGCACACAAAACTCTGACTCAGTTATTTTTATCATTGAATACTTTACAGATCCTCTTTCACACCTGCTAATTTTCTAACCTGTTTTCTTTTTCTTTTCTTTTTTGTTTTGTTTTGTGGCATATTTTATAATTTTAATCTTACTTGATGTCCATAAAAAGAAACCTTGTGTGTGATGTTGAATGTGGAAAGTAAGTATTGAAGATTATATTGAGACTAAATTTACATAATGTAGATCTCTTGTCCTATAAAGAGCTTGGATTAATTGCTTTTTTTATTTTTGGCTGCAGTGTTGCCCTTTAATATGTTTTCTCTTTTATTCTTTTAAAGACTTTTTACTTAGAAATTTCAACCTCCTTTACCTGGTGAGCAGGGGAAAACTGTGTGAAACGATGTTGGTTGAACAATCGAAGTGGCTCAAAGTAGGAGACAAACATAGAGAGTCAAGTAGATAGAAATACAGATAAAGCTTGGAGACAAACAGAGAGAGGAACAGAGAGAGTCAAGTAGATAGAAATACAGATAAAGCTTGGAGACAAACATAGAGAGGGACAGAGAGAGTCAAGTAGATAGAAATACAGATAAAGCTTGGAGACAAACAGAGAGAGGAACAGAGAGAGTCAAGTAGATAGAAATACAGATAAAGCTTGGAGACAAACAGAGAGAGTCAAGTAGATAGAAATACAGATAAAGCTTGGAGACAAACATAGAGAGTCAAGTAGATAGAAATACAGATAAAGCTTGGAGACAAAAAGAGAGAGTCAAGTAGATAGAAATACAGATAAAGCTTGGAGACAAACATAGAGAGTCAAGTAAATAGAAATACAGATAAAGCTTGGAGACAAACATAGAGAGTCAAGTAGATAGAAATACAGATAAAGCTTGGAGACAAAAAGAGAGAGTCAAGTAGATAGAAATACAGATAAAGCTTGGAGACAAACATAGAGAGTCAAGTAAATAGAAATACAGATAAAGCTTGGAGACAAACATAGAGAGTCAAGTAGATAGAAATACAGATAAAGCTTGGAGACAAACATAGAGAGGAACAGAGAGAGTCAAGTAGATAGAAATACAGATAAAGCTTGGAGACAAACAGAGAGAGTCAAGTAGATAGAAATACAGATAAAGCTAGGAGACAAACAGAGAGAGTCAAGTAAATAGAAATACAGATAAAGCTTGGAGACAAACATAGAGAGTCAAGTAGATAGAAATACAGATAAAGCTTGGAGACAAACATAGAGAGTCAAGTAGATAGAAATACAGATAAAGCTTGGAGACAAACATAGAGAGTCAAGTAGATAGAAATACAGATAAAGCTTGGAGACAAACATAGAGAGTCAAGTAGATAGAAATACAGATAAAGCTTGGAGACAAACAGAGAGAGTCAAGTAGATAGAAATACAGATAAAGCTTGGAGACAAACATAGAGAGGGACAGAGAGAGAGTCAAGTAGATAGAAATACAGATAAAGCTTGGAGACAAACATAGAGAGTCAAGTAGATAGAAATACAGATAAAGCTTGGAGACAAACATAGAGAGGGACAGAGAGAGAGTCAAGTAGATAGAAATACAGATAAAGCTTGGAGACAAACATAGAGAGGAACAGAGAGAGTCAAGTAGATAGAAATACAGATAAAGCTTGGAGACAAACATAGAGAGTCAAGTAGATAGAAATACAGATAAAGCTTGGAGACAAACAGAGAGAGTCAAGTAGATAGAAATACAGATAAAGCTTGGAGACAAACATAGAGAGGAACAGAGAGAGTCAAGTAGATAGAAATACAGATAAAGCTTGGAGACAAACAGAGAGAGTCAAGTAGATAGAAATACAGATAAAGCTTGGAGACAAACATAGAGAGTCAAGTAGATAGAAATACAGATAAAGCTTGGAGACAAACATAGAGAGTCAAGTAGATAGAAATACAGATAAAGCTTGGAGACAAACATAGAGAGTCAAGTAGATAGAAATACAGATAAAGCTTGGGGACAAACATAGAGAGTCAAGTAGATAGAAATACAGATAAAGCTTGGAGACAAACATAGAGAGGAACAGAGAGAGTCAAGTAGATAGAAATACAGATAAAGCTTGGAGACAAACATAGAGAGTCAAGTAGATAGAAATACAGATAAAGCTTGGAGACAAACATAGAGAGTCAAGTAGATAGAAATACAGATAAAGCTTGGAGACAAACATAGAGAGGAACAGAGAGAGTCAAGTAGATAGAAATACAGATAAAGCTTGGAGACAAACATAGAGAGTCAAGTAGATAGAAATACAGATAAAGTTTGGAGACAAACATAGAGAGGAACAGAGAGAGTCAAGTAGATAGAAATA
>JAWDGP010000657.1:30000-50000 GCA_033675545.1 Elysia crispata
GTTGTTGTCATCATCCCCACTTTGACCAACTATGGAACACTGTCATAAAACTGCTGAGCGGTTGCTGAGCAGAAGGTCTTCAGGATCTGCTAGTCCTTATATTCGGCCATAGTCACTGGAATCCTCTCTTGGTAGATAGGGGAGAGATGTGGCTGCTGGGCTGCTCCTCTTCTGCCAAGAGGCTTTGACAAGACAGATGTTTCAAAAGGCCCATTCCAATTTGCACGGTGCTGGATGATCCTTGGGTGGTCTCTTGAGAAAATTATCTCACGGATTGGTCTTATTGGAAATTGAGGGGTTGCCTTGTACAGGACTTTGACATGATTGGTCATGTGAAGGAACATGTCCTGCTGCACGGCCACCACGTAAAAAGAAGAAGGGCTCTTGCGAGCCCCTTCAAACTGCTGAACCCAGCCATTTGGCGTTTCCACTCTGGGCTTTTGATTGATGACAGCTATGTCACTGTTACACTCCATGTAGGAGTGGCCGCAAATTGGGAATGTGATGCGGATTCTAAAAAACTGTTGTTGATGCACAACCAGGTAGTGCAGAAACCGCAGCATCGTCCAGTTCTTGTTTTGCCCTGGGCAAGAGTCGCAGAACAACTCAAGCGTTGAGACCTCTTCTGACAAGACCTGGGTAAAGTAAAAGTACAGCATACTGCATACCTCGTCAGCTCCCTTCTTACCCACTGTCTCATCACAGGTAAAGAGGCGGACCTTGTCATCTGAGAGGCTGTGCACATTAAACGAATGCAGTGACAGCTGCCGGCGGTAGTATGCGTCGTTTGTAGAGATGTTGGGACAGCTCAGGTTCTTTGCGTAGTCCAACGCCAGTGCTGCCACAGTGTTGTCTGTCTATGCCATCTGTTTGGCCGCCCTTTTACGGTCATAGAAGACCCGAGCCTTGCGCAGGTGGAGCTTCTTCTGCTGAACCAGATTGCCGAGCTACTCGGGTGAGGCTGCCTGGATGTCAACATTCATTCTGTCACAATTCGAGCAAGTGTCCTTCCTGGGGTAGCCAAATGCAATGTTCTATCAATCTATCTATCTACCTATCTATCTATTTATCTATCTGTCTAACTGTCCATCTATTTGTCTATTTTCTTTTAATCTCTCTGTGGTCTTTCTTCATCTATCTATCAATATATCTGTCTTTCTATCATCAATCTATTATATTTATTCATCTATCTAAAATTACTATAAAAAAATCACTATCTATCCGTCTTTTTTTTTAATCTTTCTATAAATCAATCTTAACAACGTTTTTTATCTTGAGATTTTTCTCTAGTAAGCCATTAAAAAGGTCCTTTTATATTATCATGAAAGCTTTAATCTTTTTCTTCCTCATGCGCTAACATGCAGAATGAAGGCAATTACAGCACTGGTAGCGATAGGTTTCCACATGGCAGCCGGCGTCGCTTAGAGCCAAAGCTACTACAGAAGCAGTCGGTTATTTTTTTTTTTCAGAATTTCAATACCATAAAATTGGTTCACCCAACAATTAGGTTTTGAAAAGTCCTTCCAGTGTTGTAACGGCCATTAAAGATGTCCAGTTGAAAAGCTGCCTCAACAAGCAGTTCTTGGGTATCTTAGTCCAAGAAATAAACAGTATAGAAAAATCAACCACAAGCCTAGATCAAGCTCAAGACCGACAATTAAGGAGATACCAAGACAAGACTAGGCACTTAACGACTGAGCTATCCACATCTACCAAATAGATGCTTCAGGAACCGTGACTTTCTTGCCAGCTAGAAAAGACTAAGAAGTTGAATTCCAAAGAACAATCATAGTTTCATAGGACATAAAAAAACCCAGCCTGTAACCCTTACCCTAACCCTAACTCTAACCTTAACCCTAACCGTAACCCCTAACCCTAACCCTAAACATTACCTTAACCCTATTCCTAACCTTTAACCTAACCCTAACCCTTAACCCTAATCCTAACGCTAACCCTAACCTTAATGTAACCCTAAACCTTACCCTAAACCTAAACCCCAACCCTAAACCTTACCTCAACCTTGGCCCAAACTCTAACTCTAAACCCAAACCTAACCCTAACAATAACCCTATCCCCTAACTCCAATCCTAACCCTTTTTCCTAACCCTAACCCTTAACTCTAACTCTAAACCTAACCCTAACCCTAGCTATAACCCTTAACCCTAACCCTAATTCTATCGCTTAACCTAATCCTAACCTTAACCCTTAAATCTACATCTAACCATGGCTCTAACCCTAATCCTTACCTTATCAATACTTGCATAATCACAACCATTTCTGCCACACCACTTGAGGAATATGGCTTACCTTCTTGGTTATTTTTTTTAAATGCTTATTTTATATTTGTGAAAGATATAATTATCTAGTTTTTGCCGATAATTTATTTTACGACTGAAAAGAAGTGGAATATCATGGGATAAAAAACAAGATAATAATTTATCTTGGTGTATAAAACCGAAATCGTTAAAAAAAAACAAAAAAAAAAAAAAAAATAAATGAGCTTCGTTGATAGATTATGACATAACTTTTTTTTTTCTGTTGGAAAGTGGAAGATGAACCATCCTGTCTAAAACATATCGCACCGTCTGTCACTTGAAATTGTAAGTGTTAAGTTCGCTCTCAGACTCATAATTCTTAATCGAATTTTTCAGACGAGCGGGGAAAGCTAGGATGCAATCATAGGTAGCTGAAAGGTTTTAATATTAACTGTCAGAGGAAAATTGCTTTAGGATAGGACCACTAGGAAAAGCACGGAATCATGAAAGCAATATCTCTCTATTGGTATTTTCCGCTACCAGTCTCACAAACAATAATATTTTCGACGCAATCACCTGAGCATAATGCGCTGTCATAGAACCTCTGTGACATACACGTACCGACGGATTTATTGCTTCGCATTGCTCTGAAAATATATTGCGATATCAGATTAAAGTTGTTCTTATTTTTGTTTTTTTTCCCTTTTTGTTTTTGTTTTTTTTGGGGGGTTGGTTTGGTAAGTTTCAATAAATTTTTGTTGTTGATGACCGAATACTCAAATAAAAAAAAAAAAAACGCTTGATAAGATGTATTTGTGAATGGTACTAGTTAATTCAGGTCATTTTTTTCTTGGGAATTCTTTAAATCTCTTATCATTTTGATTACCCCACAATGAAAGGTATTTTTTTCGCGCTTTTATTTGTATAATTTATCAATTTATTTTTTATTTTTTTGGGATGGAATGGGTTTCATGAAGACTTTTTAGGACTTTAATTCGAAGAAAAATGTAGTACACGAATTCCATAACAAGCGAGCAAAGATGGTGCCCAACTTCGCCTTTGCTCTAACACAAAAAATACAAGAAATAAATTCGTGGAATGAAACAATATAGTGAGGATCTTTCTCAAAGCAATGTATCCGCTGCCACCCCTCCACATTCGGAATTCTTTGTACACTCTCTCTCTCTCTCTCTCTCTCTCTCTCTCTCTCTCTCTCTCTCTCTCTCTTTCTCTTTCTCTCTCTCTCTCTTTCTCTCTCTCTTTTTTCTCTCTCTCTTTCCCTCTCCCCCTCTCTCTCTTTCTCTCTCTTTCTCTCTCTCTCTTTCCTTTCATCGCTCTCTTTCTCTCTTTCTTTCTCTCCCTTTCTCTCTCTTTCTTTCTCTCTCTCCCTCTCTTTCTTTCTCTTTCTTTCTCTCTCTCTGTTTCTGTCTCTCACTCTTTCTCTCTCCCTCTCTCTCTTTTTCTTTCTCCTCTCTCTCTTTCCCTTTCTCTCTCTCGTTCGCTCTCTTTTTCTCTCTATGTCTCTCTCTCTTTCCCTCTTTCTCTCTATCACTCTTTCTCTCTCTTTCTCTCTTTATCTCTCTCTATCTTTCTCTTCTCTCTCTCTCTCTCTCTCCCTATCGCTCTTTCTCTTTCTATTTCTCTCTCTCTTTCTTTTTCCAACCTGTATCTTTATTTGTTTTTATAAATAATGCATCTAGAAGCCATAAGCTGGTGCCAGATAGAAACAAACATCATAATAACAGGGAAACCAATCAGAAGCATCCAATCAGATGCCGTGTTGGGAAATCTTTGGCTAAAACTAGACCGTCATAGAATTACATAACAACACAATCTTGAAAAAAAGTAGTTCAAAGAAGTACCACAATTAACAATTATTACAATGAGAGCCAAGATAAAACTCCCCGTGTTAGACATCTAAGAAATGTTCGTGCCGGGATCTCGGTTTTTAATTGAAAAACACTCGACTTACCTGGTTATTGAAATTGAGTCTCTTTTTTTCATTTTTCTCTCGCAAAAATCAAATATCTTTAATGTAAGGATTCTTTAAAATGAAATAAAATATTCTAACTTTTTTAAAATAATTACCTAACACAGTTCTTGTTTCTTCGTGACAGTTTTCGGCAGCTAGGCTTGCAATTGGTTTTGTTCACTTTCCAAGAAAGTCGGTGATTCTTTACCAGCAGAAGAGCGCGGACCAAGAAAAGCTCTAGAAGTGTTCCAGCCTGAGTGCTAGTTCTTGCATGGGGACCAAGGAGGATCTCTGGTTAAAGCAATGCTGATTTCTGGCACAAAATAGATCTTTACAACAGGCCAGTAGTTGGTTTGGTTTTTTTTTAATTTTTGATCCTTTTAAAACTAGGAACGTAAAAACGTCGAATCAAAAATAAGAAAGAATTAGAATGGATCAGAATGAGTATAATGCCAATTTGTAAAAAAAAAATACCACTTTAATAATTAAGGAAGCCTTGCCAAAACTGTTTTATGTCACTTTAAATGAACAAAACTGTTTTATATCATTTTAAATGAACAAAACTGACTACAAATTTAGTAGAAATATGGTTGCGATTGGATTCAGAAAAGGATAATTATAATTTACATTTAAATTAAGCTTTAAGCTTACAAAATTTTCAAAGCAATGATTTTCCATTGATTTTTCCCCTTTCAACCTCGTTTTTTAAACGGGAATTTAAACGTGCTTTTTTGTTCTTGTTTTTGCTGGGGTTTTTTTTGTCTCATTTTTTACCCTGAAGCTTCAATATTATTTGAACGGTTCTCAAGTTATACACAAGTTAAACATATTTAATGTTACATAAGGCAGTCTCAGTTTGTTACCTCGCGATGTCTTCAATACCACTTAGGTAAAGGTGTTAAAGTACGCAAATCAATCGAGCTCCATTATTTATTTATTTATTTATTTATTTATCTACTTTTAATGAGTCAGTGACAATACGTACATTATGTTATTTCAGTAATGAGACACTTTTTAAGGAAGGACATATCATAATAAAATATGTATCTAGGAGAAAAAGGCGCAGGTAGCAAAAAACAAAACAAAAAAACAAACAAACAACAACAAAAAACGTATTTTCGTTATCACTTCGAAAATAAATTCACTACATAATTATAGGTTATTGTAAATACTGGGATGATTCTTTAAAAATAGTTTTCCACATAGTTTTATATGCTAATTTTTTAGGATTTTGTCATACTACAAAGGCTACTTTAAAAAAAATGCAAATGGAGAGGCTAGAAGGACTGTAATCTTGGCCGAAAAGATATAGTTCGCGTAATTATAGATTCTGAGCCTGTGGTTCTCGATTTCTGAGTTCAACCGGACCGAACTAGATCTAGATTTCGATTTCAGCAGACGACTTAGCAGTACCGTCTTGAGATAAGAAGACAGGCACCGCAGAGCACGTCGGAAATCCTGTCCGTTGATCACAGTTCCGCAGCAAGCAATGGACTGAGTGGCGGGAAATCCTAGCCCTGCCTTCATTTCCTGTGAGAAGGGAGATAATCTCGTGTTTCCATAATTAATTGCGTGCCACTCTAGAGAAGGAGACGGACTATATCTAAGCTGATTTCCGAGACTGTCACTTAGAAGTTTCAAGATTTCTAAAGAAGCCTTAATTGAACTTTTTTGGAGGATAAGTTTAAAATAAAATATTTTAACAGACGGTATAAATTACTGCCGTCAAAAAATAAGACCAAAAAAAAAAAAAAAAATTTCAACTAAAACAAAAAAAAACCAAAAACATTTCAACCTTTAATGTCAGAAGACTACATTTGGTTGAAAAGAAAACTGCATAAATTAAAGGACATTATCTTAGGCTATGCTATAATTTTTGCTTTGTAAATGAATTTGAAACAAACGATCATCATTTCCAGAAGGACGTCAACTACTCAAATGAATGTAACACATTGATATCTTTTAAATCGTATACTCGATGCTTTTCTATTTGTAAGGGCAATCCTTGTATAAAAGTACTTAAGTACCGGTATCATAACGAGTATGATTCAATATAATTCAGTTATTATCATGATAATATATTTAAAATGAAAAGTCTTTTTTTAAGTAAGTAATCAAAGGAATCCGAAGCTGTTATAAAAGAATCCGTGCTTTGGATCTTTGGATCTTTGTAAACAAACCATATAGCCCGTGAATTTTTTATATGGTTAAATGATACACCGCATAAAATAGTGCTTTGCAATTATCTGGTATAAAGAATTTGCTTCTAAAACTGCGGCAGGGTTCTGTTCCCCAGGGGTGCTAGCGGCTCTCTTTATCCTGGACTTTGAGAGAGGAGTTCAAGCTCGAGTTACCTGGACAACGAAACTGAGCGAATCTGCAGACACTGGAGCTGGAATTTGATAGAATTGATTCTCTCTGCTGGTAGGACTTTAGTCCTGACTTGATGACAGTTTTTTGGTGGAAAACCTCACATCGCCGTCAAATTAAGAACTGAATTTTATACATACATCAATATTAACAATAGCAACAACAATAACAACATGAACAAGAACAAGAACGACTATACACAAAAAAATGATAAAAGTTATGATGATGATGATGATGATGATGATAATAATAATAATAATAATAATAATAATAATAATAATAATAATAATAATAATAATAATAATAATAATAATAATAATAATAATAATAATAATAATAACAATAATAATAATAATAATAATAATAATAATAAATTGTCTTCACAGAGCGTTGAATCCTACAATACTGGACTCTGAACTCATTCTTTAAGACTTTGATTTAAAAGATAAAAGTGGAGACAAGTTGAATTATGTCGTATCTAAGCAATAAGTAGATACATTTCCAAATGTAACGTTAAAAATATTAAGACAAGATGGAATAACAGAACTAAGGTGGAAAATAGCCCTTCACGATTTCTCTCTCTCTCTCTCTCTCTCTCTCTCTCTCTCTCTCTCTCTCTCTCTCTCTCTCTCTCTCTCTCTCATTATAGTTACCCTTGTCCATTCTCCTCTCGGTCACAAACATATTTTCTCACTCACTGTCTTCCTTCACTTCTTTTCTTCTTCTTTCTCTCTCTGACACTTTCTTACTCTCGATCTAACTCTCGTCGCTTTTCTTTTTTTTCCTTTTGTTCTTTTTCTTTTAACTTTTCAACCTTATAAGTAATTTCGCTGTCACAAGACAGTGACTCTCTGACAGTCTAAAAATTGGTAATTTAACTTTATATCATAGTGGAGACAAAGTGTATCGTTAAGAATTAGAGGCACATGACTGGCGATGATGGGATCATTTAACATTGCGTGTGCTAATCTCAGGAGGGGTTTTCATGCTTTTATCATTGAAGTGAACAGGCTGTTTCCAAATGATTGATACACTCAGATCATAATTAAGTTCAATTAGTACACAAAGTGATGGTCAATGCTGGTCCGTTAAATAAAATCTTTATTGCAGAGAAAGCTACTTCGTGAGTTGATATAAGAAATCTGTGACAAAACATTTAGTTTGCATATGATTTGTATAAACCCAACATGCTTACTGTTTGTGAAAGTTGTCCACGCGCATTACGCCCTTTGAAAAGAGGTTTACTGCAATTTATTACTTATTTCCTGGACTGTGATAAATGCTATTTCAGAAAGTTTTTTATTTATAAAGTAACTTAGTTTCTGACTAGCTGATATCTTCTATCCAAGAGACCAAGATTGCAGCGAAACTATTGAGATTATCCTCAGGTATTGCTGCTCAGATGCTCGTTGTAATCGACTAAACACGTGTCGTATTCAGATTCCTATTTCACAACAAAATATTTTTAATATTTACATCGGAGACAAAATATGAGCGAAAAACAATAAAGTCAATATCAACAATGCTGAGAGTTTCGATACGGTTAAAAAGCAAAGTGATTTTCAGATCGCGGGAAAGCTAAAGGCTTTTACAGACTGATGGGCAAAACAGATTGAACTATTTGTTTACTAAAGCGGCGACATAGAGCGCCCAGTGACTCTGATCTAATCTGCCGCAATCGTTCCATCATTTGGATCACTCTAGTTACATAACTTAAGCTGGTTAGCTAGTAAAGTTTTGTATTGGTTGCTTATATCATCTTTCCTATAAAAGTAACAACTAAATGCGACGCGTACCCAATGTTTTGGGAAGGAGAAGATGTTGAGAAAATTATAATGCAGTGTGATTGTGGTAAGGCACCAGCAATTGTTTGAAGAGAGTGAGAGAGAGAGAGAGAGAGAGAGAGAGAGAGAGAGAGAGAGAGAGAGAGAGACAGACAGACAGACAGACAGACAGACAGACAGGCAGACAGAGAACGAGAGAGAGAAAGAGAGAGGCATAGATAGAGAGAGAGGGACACAGAGACAATCAGAGAGAGACAGAGAGAGAAAGGGAGAGGGAGAGTGAGAGAAGGAGACAGAATGAGAGACAAGAGAGAGAGAGAGAGAGAGAGAGAGAGAGAGAGAGAGAGAGAAAGAGACAGACAGACAGACAGACAGACAGAGAAAGAGAGAGAGAAAGAGAGAGGCATAGATAGAGAGAGAGGGACACAGAGCCAATCAGAGAGAGAGACAGAGAGAGAAAGGGAGAGGGAGAGTGAGAGAAGGAGACAGAATGAGAGACAAGTGAGAGAGAGAGAGAGAGAGAGAGAGAGAGAGAGAGAGAGAGAGAGAGAGAGAGAGAGAGAGAGAGAGGCAAACAGAGATTTCAATAGAGCAGAATATCTTTGTATGATCCGGTCCTCATAGTGTAACAGAATTTTATAACAAAAACCTTTACAAGAGTTTCTTCCCTTATGATGTGTTATGCTTAGAAATTCACATTAGTATCTAATAATGTAGCATTAACACAGCAAATAAAATGTGATGCTCTATTCAAGATTGAACAATATGGAAAAAAATCCATGGAGGAAATAAATGGCTTCGGTAAAATTATCATACATGCATTATGTGACTTATAAGACAGTCATCATGAACCTATTCATTAAATTTAAGAAAGACAAAAATGGCGACAAAATCAGACGTTTCTTTGCTTTTATGTTGCTATAGTCCATCTACAACTCTGGTCCACCTACAATGTGAGGTTCGGGTCAGCGGCAAAGGTCCTTGCAGATTAGGACGGACACTCGAGACCTACCGACACTTCCAAATCAAAAGTTCAAAACAAACCTGAAAACGAGGCAATTGTGTAGAGAAACAGGTCACTAATCCCAGCATGCCTTATTCTTCCTTATCATTAAAATTCTGCAGGAATCAAATATAACTGACTATATTGGAGGAACTTATTGATAATATATAGTTTATATTTGAACAACTGTATAAATCGTCTCATGAGGTAAACGATCTCTCACAATGGAAATAAGGAATACAGATATAGTTGTTTAAATCTCATAGGAGGAAATGTTAAAATATATAGATTACGTCTCAAGGGCTGAGTAAAATATTCAAACAATAATAATAAAAAGTCCAAGTATGAAACGTTCTTATTATATTCAAAAAAAAAAAAAAAAATTGGCCTGCTTTTGAATTAAATAATCAAACATTCCTAAGTTGAGCACTAAAGAATTCTAATTGCCCATAATTTTGAAGAACTTTTGACTTTTTGAACCTCCACCGGTGCGCAGAGGTCGCATCTATTGACCGGAACAAAAGAACTGAAAGTACAAAAGATTTGTCAATAGAAGGCGGATTTTCAACTGAGTATTTATTAATCTGATGCTTGACGATGATTTTAAGAATGTCATTGGAGGTTGTAGAAAATCTTAAGAAATTAATTTAAATACAGTGAATGCGGCTAAAACTATCTCGGGGCTCATTTAAAACGCGCTGTGTGGCGGACTAGTATATTTTGATTCTTGAAACTTAAGGTCGTTTCCAATCATAATTATCGAAATGACAATTGTCATTTAATTCACTAAAAATAAGAAAAATAATACTTTCATGAAATAATATGGAACTTACCAACTTTAAAAGTTGTTACTGCACTAATGCTTTTTACAACAGAAAAGAGTTGAGATGAATAAAAATTTATTTTTCTTTTGTTTGTTTTGCTATTGTTTAATTATCAATCAGTTAAGATGAAAGATATTTTCTGCGAAATTATTTTTTGTCACATTTTGTTAAGATGTTTTACAAAAGCAAAAATTCTTTTGTCTTCTTCAGCAAGCAAGTACTTTGGATTTAACCCTTTCTTTATGATGGTTTCTTAAAAAACTTCGTAGACTTTTAAAATATCTTAGTTTAGCTTTTAATCTTCAAAATCAATTGAGATAGCTCGACTCCTAATTATTAACATAAACATTTTGACTTGCTAAAAGAATTTTGTACATCTTAGTGAAAAAATCACTCGCTTTTTGTTAGATTTCGTGTGAATATCTATTTTATGCCTAAAAGCGTATTAGTGTGAAATATTTTTATAACGATTTTCAGTTCGCATCCTGTTTCTGCACAGCATGTTATCACACAATCCTGTAGGCATGGTGGTTCACAACAGCCCTGTTCACAGTGGTGTTAACAACCACGTCATCACACAGTCCTGTAGGCATGGCGGTTTACAACAGTCCTGTTCATAGTGGTGTTAACAACCACGTCATCACACAGTCCTGTAGGCATGGCGGTTTACAACAGGCCTGGTCACTGTGGTGTTAACAACCACGTCATCACACAGTCCTGTAGGCATGGTGGTTCACGACAGCCCTGGTCACTGTAGTTTTAACAAACACGTCATCACACAGTCCTGTAGGCTTTGCGGTTCACAGCAGCCCTGGTCACAGTGGTATTAAAAACCACGTCATCACACAGTCCTGTAGGCATGATGGTTCACAACAGCCCTGGTCACTGTGGTGTTAACAACCACATCATCATACAGTCCTGTAAGCTTGGCGGTTCACAACAGCCCTGGTCACAGTGGTGTTAACAACCACGACATCATACAGAAGGATATTCACAACCTAGAAATACAGCGATTCTTTCTGTGCTGTTAACACGTCCACACGCATGGGTAGTTTCTTAACGCATAGGCTATTTGTTTGAGTGCTAGAAATAACATAAAAAAACTCATCATGAATACCTGAATAACAGAAAAATATGTCAATTAAATTTCATCGTACGTCCTAAATAAATTTTAAGTTTTCTTTTTATCGAACAAACCCCCAGCTTAGAAAATAAAGTTCTTGCAGAAAAGTGTTTTGACATTTTAGACGTAAGTCAAATAGTTCTATAGAATATAACAATCGAAATTGAAAAAAATCATCAGGTGGTTATTTTTAACGGAAAATAAAGATATCTGGACTTGCTAAAACTATTTAGAGCAAGAATGATTCCCTGGTCAGAAAAACAGGTAGGCAAGGCATCGACTTCACAATTTCCCTAAGCCACTCATGCAGTAGAAAATGTAAGGAATCTCTAGATATTTAAGTTCATGTTGACAAGAAAACATACTTCCTGTTATAAATAAAGTAGAGATCTCAAACAAAGTCAAACCAAATCTGTGTGCTCTCCGGTTTTGCGCTTTGATGCATCTCTCTCTTCAGAGACCAAAATTGTGTGATTTTGATGTGATCCACGCTCATCTGATGTGGTGGAAAAGTAGTCTCCAATTTAAATAATAAAAATAACGAAGTGGGACACAAACTTCATTAGTTTATCTCTCTAATGTAGTTTTATAGCTGATTAGTGGTCTTGACATATTTTTGTGTAGATGTTATTCTCTCCAGTGTAGCTCTAAAGCCGATTAGTGATCTTGACATATTTTTGTGTAGATGTTATTCTCTCCAGTGTAGCTCTAAAGCCGATTAGTGGTCTTGACAGATTTTTGTGTAGATGTTATTCTCTTCACTAAAAAAAAAAAACCAACTAAATCAATGCAGGATGCTTAATCCTTACGAAATCTCCATTCATTTTATCTGACAATAAATGCTGATTTTTGGTTTTTCAATTGAAGCCAATATCTGCCAGTTCTTTGGTAGATATTATGGTCTCTCCAGTTGTACTTACATGGTGAAATATTTATATATTAATATTTAAAACCGAGATCTTGTACATGCACAATTCAGTACTATATTTTCGTTAACTTTAATTTATCAACAGAAATGAAGAGATGAAACTAAATTTATAGTGGACAAAGTTCAAAATTTCATACAAAAATTTAATGACTAAATCCAAAATGAGCTGTACTAGGTAAATGTTCATGTACAGGAATTGAACACAGCAGCAAGCTAATTCAAAACAAACAATAAACCCCCCCCCCCCACACACACACACACACACAAAATAAATAAATAAATAAATAAAAAATTTGCGATATTGTTGTGAGAAAACCGTATTGGAAATCTTTATGGGTCTTGGTCGAACATTAGAAAAATGGTGATTATTTACGTAAAAAAAAATAAAAAATTTTATGTATTTCTTCTAACTTTCAGAGTAACCAAGAAAATTGAGATACCCGTCGGATTTAAATAAAACATACTCCTTTAAAACGCAGAGTTCTGAATTCGGTTAATTTCAATCCCAAGTATAGTGTTGCGACTCAATTGTTACATAGTCAGTTCAATTTTTAAACTTATCTCATCAAGAAATTTGATCATATCTCACAGAGTTCGGCGTTCTTTCGTTCTCCATTTACAAACACCTACCTTGTATGTCCTTCACAATTCTTTCTTACTCTTCCTCCATCCATCTTGTTGCTTCTATTTCTCGTACTCTCTCATATCCTTCCTTCCTCCTTCACTTCCAATACCCTACCCTATTTCTCTCTCTCTCTCTCTCTCTCTCTCTCTCTCTCTCTCTCTCTCTCTCTCTCGACATTTTCCCAATTCTGTTTTTCCCTCTTAAATTCATATAATGCTTTTTCCTCTCTCTCTCTCTCTCTCTCTCTCTCTCTCTCTCTCTCTCTCTCTCTCTCTCTCTCTCTCTCTCTCTCTCCAATAATTTATTTCTTTTTATTAATTTTTCTCTTTTCTTTATTCTCTTTTTTTCCCCTCACTTTGTTTTTTTCTCGCCACTTTTCTCTTTTTTTCTGTCTTTATGTTAATATAATTCTCCCTTCTCTCTTTTTATCTTTCACCTCTCTTTATTTCTTCTTTTCTTTCTTTCTCTTTCATTCATCCACTTACTTACATTCTAAACAAATCTTAGATACTAAAATGACAAAAACCTTAATCGCTCCTTCCTTCTCATACAAATGTTCTATTTTATCCATGACATCATAGTTCCTCCATCTCTCCATCTTCCCACACAACTCTGTTAGAGAATGATACACAACACACCAACCAATCAATAACGTTTAACTCGCTTTGAAAACATTTTTTTCATTGTTGTCATCTTATAACTATGCACATCTGTTTTGTTGGTTTTTGTATTTATTTTTTTTTTCTCATTAGAAATGCCGCCAATGAGTGGAACATGGATTCTAGAGTCGATAAAAGAACACTGTGTCATCAATAGAGCCCCGGGCTCTAACAGGCTTTTATTGTTCCACTGAGCAAATTGAGAAGATCATAAAGAGCCTGGAGAGCGGACATGCAAACCTGTACAATACCCTAGAACAGGCGGCAGCCTAGGCTAGTGTCTGGCTGGCTGCCCGTTTTAACCGTCTTTGGAGCCGAGTCATATTAGGGTGGGAAAGTTATTTTTATTGCCCGGAAAAAAAAAAAAACCCCAAAAAAAAAACCGAAACAAAAGAGAAGACCAAAACCTAGTATTATGATTTGCAGCTGTTATTGAATGAGCCCTAACACGCAATGGCTCTCTGCACCATACATTATTGGTTCCCCCAAGGCCTAGCAGTATGCATTAACTTATTCTAAAGTTACATAACAATAATCAGGCCTCTTAAGTATTGCAGCATTAACTAAAAAGATCAATATGCCGTCCACTTATCATTTTTATTGTTTTTATTTACCTCCGATAAAAACAATTCGGACCTTGGTCTTCAAGTATGGAAACATGACTGTATTGATTACCGATATTAATGATGATTTCTTTTCAATCTTAATTTTTATTTATCTCCCCAAATACTGTGCTTTTTAAGTTCATACGTTTGTAGACCTTAAGATACTAAAGATTAGCTGAAGATAAAATGAACAGACTATAAAAAAAATGAATATTTGTGTAGAGCAAGCTTATTCCATCCATTATGAGAGTGCACAGAAATGACATCATAATCAATCTATTATTTTTTACCTTCTTTCTCTAAAATTCCACCATTCTTTCCTTTTCTATCTGCTTCTCTCTCTCTCTCTCTCTCTCTCTCTCTCTCTCTCTCTCTCTCTCTCTCTCTCTCTCTCTCTCTCTCTCTCTCTCTCCCTCTCTCACTCTCTCTCTCTTCTCTTCTCTTTTCTAAACGAGATATTTTGTGCTAGACCAAAATATACATCAAACTTTTCCTTTTCGGCCAATCACAGCCTATTCACCTCTCACTTATACGTTTGTGGTAGAGAATATTGTACGTATAGAGCATAACTGAACTAGAGTTCTAATAAAAAAAAAACGGAACAAAAAAATGATCCAAAACAGCAAGAAATGCCAGCTTCCTCTAGCTTGAGTTCTAGTCCAGCAAGGAGTGGACCAGAGGGTCATAGTAGCTCCTCAAATCCCACAGATGGTCAGCCGAAACAAGTACTCTTTGCTCCTCTCCCCTTCGTTTGCCGAACTAAATCTACTTGGAGACAGTTAATGTAAAACTATGTCAATCTCTCTATATTTCTCTTCCTGTATCAGTTTATATTCGTTTCCTTTCTTTCTGTCACGCAGTTCGTTTATTGCTGCCTTATCACTCTGTGTCTTCTTCAGTGTCTGCCTCTCTCTGTCTCTCTTTACTTTTCCACACACACGGTTTCTCTTTCGTTGTCAAAACCTCTCTTTTTATGATTCTGTTTTTCAGCTCCCTGTTTAAATTCTTCATTACTTTATCTGCTCCTTCCCTTCCATTCCCCCTCTCTCTCTCTCTCTCTCTCTCTCTCTCTCTCTCTCTCTCTCTCTCTCTCTCTCTCTCTCTCTCTCTCTCCTAAAATTAAATTCAAATTCATGCTGTCTCTTTCACTTTCAAAAGTTTGCTATTTACTATTAAATTTAACAGCCGCCTTTTAAGCTCTTTCTTCCTTATCTATCCTCCTCTAAAAAATCTCTGTCTCTCTACCGCTCTGTCTGTCTGTCTGTCTGTCTCTGTCTCTGTCTCTGTCTGTCTGTCTGTCTGTCTCTCTCTCTCTCTCTCTCTCTCTCTCTCTCTCTCTCTCTCTCTCTCTCTCTTTCTCTCCACCCCAATCACACACTCTCTACCTTTTTTTAAGTTCTTCTTTTCTCATCCTTTGGTAACTGTTTCTTTTAAATTCTTCCGCTCCTATCAAATACCAATTTACAATATTTATTTTCCTTAGCATTACGTGATTCTGTCTCTTTTCCTACGTAAAATCGCTTTAAGTTGTACTAAATTGAGGGCTTTACCTCTTTACGTCATTTACCCTCTCTGACTTTCTATTTCTTTGTTGTCTTTCTGTTTGCTCGGCCCACCTTTCTGCCGGTCTATATGTCTTTGCCATCAACATATTTTTTCACCTCTGTTTCAGTCTAAATATTTCTGTCCATGTCTCTAAGCGTCTGCCTCTTCCTCATTAATTGTCTATATCTATCCCCTCTGTACTCTCAGTCTGCCTCTTCCTCATTAATTGTCTATATCTATCCCCTCTGTACTCTCAATCTCTAGTCCTCCCTCGTTTCCCTCCCCCCCCCTTTTTTTTCCTCTCTCTCTCTCACCCTCTCAGCCTCTCTCCCACCCTCCATCACTCTCTCTCTCTCTCTCGGCCAGCCACACGCGCCGAGGTGACCATCAGAATGGGAAGCGGACTGTGCCTCACCCAGCGCGCGATGGTACTCAGCTCTAATCCACTCCCACTGGCTCAGTCAAATGAAGCTCGTGCGGCAGGCCATATGGTAGGGAGCTGCAGGTTGGCGTCAACTCTGGACATGATTACGGATGTTCAAACAGCGGTGAGCAGGTTTTTTGTCAGCTTTATGTTAGTTCATTTTTCTTGTGTAGTTTCGCCTATGACGGGAAAACAAATCGTATTAAAAATAAACGCGTATAAAGATCTTTCAAACATTTCATTTTTATCAGCAAACAAACTTTGATATATATTTTTCTAAAATTTTAGTTCTGCGTTTCATTTTTCGCATATATCATCGCCTTTCTTTCCCCTAAATCTCCTAAAAACTGTGATCAGAATTTTTTTTTCTCAGCATTAACCATGCATCAGTCAATCAATCTATTTTAACCTATATTTAGCGGTATATCTATCTAATCATTTAGTTGCCAATCTGTCCTTATATCTTGTGGTTACTTAGCGCCCCACACGACCTGAAAAGCAACAAGATCCATTTATTGAATTCCACAGCGTTCCTGTCAGGCTACATTAACGCCTCTTTAACAGTTTGCTTTTGGTGTTACTTGCATTTACAGAATTCTATCCTGTTTAAGCGTAATTGTGTATTAATCACATTTTGATAACTAAGGAAAATCTTTAAAAGATATGGCCTAGTATTAAAAAGATGAAAGGTGAAAAAATTTATGGATCAATCGTTCTCGCGTTTGTGTCTCGAATTTTATGTTTATCAAGCTCACCTGATACATGCCTGACATTTATGGAATATGTTTTTAAGTTTGTCCAAAGAATTAAAATTTCGCTCTGTGTTTTTGAAAATTTACAGCCAAATTACTTTTTTTTTACAATTTTTTCACTCTCACTTTTTAAAACAATGAAAACTTACAAAACTTTTTTAAAGGTTAGAGAAGAGGAAACTTTGAAAACGAGTAATTCAATATTTTCGGAAGATTTTTTAAGCAAATATGTTATACTAAAGTTTTTATCGTCAAAATATTTTTTCTTTCTTGCCTAAAAGAGAAAAAGCTAGTTTCCTAATACACCTCTTTCATAAAGGTAATTTCTCACCTTGGATTTGTTTAGGTATGTATCATTATGCATTGATGTTACTTTTTCATAAAATAATATTTACGACATTTTGAAGAGTAACATCAAGGCATTTAGAAATAAACAAATTATGGAAAAGTTCTGAGTCACTAAGAATCTTAAAAACAAAAACAAAAAAAAACAAGAAAGATACGAACAACTTTTCCCGCATATTAAACTTTATTGTCTGCGTAATACAATTAGATCTTCGGTTTCCATTACAGAGTTTAGCTTGTTTAGCTCAGTTCTTTGTTTAAAAAAACCCGCAGAAAATAAATAATATCTCTTAGGAAAACGCCGACATTTCTCACTAGACCCTATGGGCAAAGACCGTAGAGAAATACAACCTTACTTCAAAGTGTAAGATTATGATAACTTACTAAAAGCAGGTTTTAAAACGTTCACCTCTGTTTGAGGTTGCAAGATAGTGTTTTGACAATTGGTGAAAAAACAAACAAACAACATAATTATACATGTGTATTCCACATGCGTCGATCCTCTATAAGTATTTGATACCAATAAATCTTTTTCTCAAAGTGTTTGAGTCTAGCTCGTGGCTGCCCACAGCGAGTTTTATACATCATTAGAACCAGAACACGTGCTTTGAATATAGCACTTCAAAATGATCAGGAAAACCCGAGATCCGTCTAGCTGGGGACTTTTCCAACCCCAATCAGGTTTCTTGTCTCTCCGATCAAACCTGCGCTTGACCCCTGTCAGCTGGTGATAGTCAGGAAGATTATCATCAGTTATTGACCCTGAAACAATCTGAGGTGTATCAAACTGGAGTCTGAATCGTGCAGACCTGCCCTACCTCTCGGACTTATCCAACCGGGATGTGGTCCAGAGTCAGATGGAATAACTAATGTCTGTAGAAAATTATTTCCTCTGCCCTCCGCCCTACATTACTTTGCGATGTACTTTGTATAGTTTTTTTTTCTAATCTTGTGGATTTCCTTATAGACCCTCCCGAGTTTAGATGACGCGAAAATGATCCTAAAAGGTAATTTTCACCGATGTTGTATATTGACTTACACACTTGGATTGCATCTTTACCTTTTGTCCTCTCTAAATACTATATATATATATATATATATATATATATATATATACACACACATATCAAAGACAGAGAGAGATAGAGAAAGAGATTGACTAAATGAGAGAAACAGCGAGAGAGACAGAGACAGAAAAGAGAGAGAGAGAGAGAGAGAGAGAGAGAGAGAGAGAGAGAGAGAGAGAGAGTAAAGGGAAATCCATAGATTTAGATGTTAAAATAAAATGAGCTCCTATATAATTAATTACCTCCATCAAATATTAATATGATGTAGAGTTGAACATTCAGGTGATATTTGAAAGATTGAAAGTCTATGAACATATGAAGTTATAACGATGTGAGTTATCTGTCCTTTGGTGCAGCGAAATGAGGAAGTCTAGATAAAACCTATCAAATTCTTGAGAATTTTTAACCAAACGAAAAAAAATTAAGGTTTTTTCAACATTTGCAGAGAGAAATGGGCTGTTTTTATTTCCAGGTTTTTTTCCAATATTTCTCCAGGTTTGTTTACATTCTCCCACTTGTAGAACTTTCTGTTGATCTTTGGGCCATTGAAGATTGGATTAAGTTTGTTCAAGCAATTATAGAAATTATTTTCCAAACATTTTCTTTCAACGAATAACAAGCGCTATGATCAATACATTCCAAGATTTTTTGAGGCGCTCTCGTTGTGGTTATTGGGGTTAACATGGGAGAATCAATCAACAATCTTTCTGTTTCAAGATTTAATGATATTAGTTATGTCGCACTTTAGTACACAGTTCACATGGAATTTCTTTCCTAGCTTCCTTCAATTTGTTTTTTCCAACCGAAATTGACAAACTTGGACTAAAAACAAAAGTAGAAAAGAAACGGGTAATCCTATTTCTACTGTTTGTTTGATTTAGAAATGCGGTGCCCTTTTCAAGATATTAATTAACTTTGTACGAGCAGAAAAATGGAACCAATGTCGGAAAAGATGAATACATGATTCATGAAATGTATACAATGCTGGTTCATTTGCAAACATTCTTATCCTCTTTTATAGATTCGTCGCGGTAGGAATTTCGAGCCAATTCTGAATTAAATTCGACTGAACTGCGCAATGCGCTGCCGATTTGTAGTAAATTCCCTAGCGTTATGCCAAAAAGAATAATTAAATTCAAAATCCGAACTCAGTGTAAAAAAATGATAGTTAGCATTAACCATATTTTAAAAAATCTTTCTCCTTTGGATATTGGAAAGGCCATGTGGATCTTCACATATGCCAAGTTTCAAATGAAGAGGAAAAAATATGTAAAAAAAAAACCTGCTTTGACGTTTTCAAAAATATTGATATTTATTTAGCCGCCGTTTTCATGACAACTGTAATGGGTTTTTTTAATGAAATTTTTAACCTTTTTCCCTAATGCCAAATCTATGACTGAGTTGATGTTACCAAAATACTTGATAGTAAACCAATCTTTAAGAACTTGTGCCTCACAGATCTACGCAAATATTTCACTCGCATACGCATTATTTTGAGTGTAACCTTCCAAAGACACCACCGAAGCGTTTTTAACTAACTATACAGATAAGATATAAAACCCTCTTTTCATAAGAAAATGAAAGCATGTGCTTCCTTCATTTTATCACAATCTTCTTTCTTTCCTATCAATTGTTTGAAAATTTCTTTCTCATAAGTTTATTGGTTGGTCTTTGAAATATTCTCATAGGTTTTTCAGACAGATCGCAAAACATTTCTAG
>JAWDGP010000657.1:52500-195000 GCA_033675545.1 Elysia crispata
AAACAGTTAAAAGATAAAAAAGACCAATCCTATGTCAATAACTGGTTAACCAAGATCTCCATACACCTCATTATTATAGAACGCTAGAGATAGTAAAACAGTTAAAAGATAAAAAAGACCAATCCTATGTCAATAACTGGTTAACCAAGATCTCCATACACCTCATTATTATAGAACGCTAGAGATAGTAAAACAGTTAAAAGATAAAAAAGACCAATCCTATGTCAATAACTGGTTAACCAAGATCTCCATATACCTCATTATTATAGAACGCTAGAGATAGTAAAACAGTTAAAAGATAAAAAAGACCAATCCTATGTCAATAACTGGTTAACCAAGATCTCCATACACCTCATTATTATAGAACGCTAGAGATAGTAAAACAGTTAAAAGATAAAAAAGACCAATCCTATGTCAATAACTGGTTAACCAAGATCTCCATACACCTCATTATTATAGAACGCTAGAGATAGTAAAACAGTTAAAAGATAAAAAAGACCAATCCTATGTCAATAACTGGTTAACCAAGATCTCCATACACCTCATTATTATAGAACGCTAGAGATAGTAAAACAGTTAAAAGATAAAAAAGACCAATCCTATGTCAATAACTGGTTAACCAAGATCTCCATATACCTCATTATTATAGAACGCTAGAGATAGTAAAACAGTTAAAAGATAAAAACACCAATCCTATGTCAATAACTGGTTAACCAAGATCTCCATACACCTCATTATTATAGAACGCTAGAGATAGTAAAACAGTTAAAAGATAAAAAAGACCAATCCTATGTCAATAACTGGTTAACCAAGATCTCCATATACCTCATTATTATAGAACGCTAGAGATAGTAAAACAGTTAAAAGATAAAAAAGACCAATCCTATGTCAATAACTGGTTAACCAAGATCTCCATACACCTCATTATTATAGAACGCTAGAGATAGTAAAACAGTTAAAAGATAAAAAAGACCAATCCTATGTCAATAACTGGTTAACCAAGATCTCCATACACCTCATTATTATAGAACGCTAGAGATAGTAAAACAGTTAAAAGATAAAAAAGACCAATCCTATGTCAATAACTGGTTAACCAAGATCTCCATACACCTCATTGTTATAGAACGCTAGAGATAGTAAAACAGTTAAAAGATAAAAAGACCAATCCTATGTCAATAACTGGTTAAGCAAGATCTCCATACACCTCATTGTTATAGAACGCTAGAGATAGTAAAACAGTTAAAAGATAAAAAAGACCAATCCTATGTCAATAACTGGTTAACCAAGATCTCCATACACCTCATTATTATAGAACGCTAGAGATAGTAAAACAGTTAAAAGATAAAAAAGACCAATCCTATGTCAATAACTGGTTAACCAAGATCTCCATACACCTCATTATTATAGAACGCTAGAGATAGTAAAACAGTTAAAAGATAAAAAAGACCAATCCTATGTCAATAACTGGTTAACCAAGATCTCCATACACCTCATTATTATAGAACGCTAGAGATAGTAAAACAGTTAAAAGATAAAAAAGACCAATCCTATGTCAATAACTGGTTAACCAAGATCTCCATATACCTCATTATTATAGAACGCTAGAGATAGTAAAACAGTTAAAAGATAAAAAAGACCAATCCTATGTCAATAACTGGTTAACCAAGATCTCCATACACCTCATTATTATAGAACGCTAGAGATAGTAAAACAGTTAAAAGATAAAAAAGACCAATCCTATGTCAATAACTGGTTAACCAAGATCTCCATACACCTCATTATTATAGAACGCTAGAGATAGTAAAACAGTTAAAAGATAAAAAAGACCAATCCTATGTCAATAACTGGTTAAACAAGATCTCCATACACCTCATTATTATAGAATGCTAGAGATAGTAAAACAGTTAAAAGATAAAAAGACCAATCCTATGTCAATAACTGGTTAACCAAGATCTCCATACACCTCATTATTATAGAACGCTAGAGATAGTAAAACAGTTAAAAGATAAAAAAGACCAATCCTATGTCAATAACTGGTTAACCAAGATCTCCATACACCTCATTATTATAGAACGCTAGAGATAGTAAAACAGTTAAAAGATAAAAAAGACAAATCCTATGTCAATAACTGGTTAACCAAGATCTCCATATACCTCATTATTATAGAACGCTAGAGATAGTAAAACAGTTAAAAGATAAAAAAAGACCAATCCTATGTCAATAACTGGTTAACCAAGATCTCCATATACCTCATTATTATAGAACGCTAGAGATAGTAAAACAGTTAAAAGATAAAAAAGACCAATCCTATGTCAATAACTGGTTAACCAAGATCTCCATATACCTCATTATTATAGAACGCTAGAGATAGTAAAACAGTTAAAAGATAAAAAAGACCAATCCTATGTCAATAACTGGTTAACCAAGATCTCCATACACCTCATTGTTATAGAACGCTAGAGATAGTAAAACAGTTAAAAGATAAAAAAGACCAATCCTATGTCAATAACTGGTTAACCAAGATCTCCATACACCTCATTGTTATAGAACGCTAGAGATAGTAAAACAGTTAAAAGATAAAAAAAACCAATCCTATGTCAATAACTGGTTAACCAAGATCTCCATTCTCATTATTATAGAACGCTAGAGATAGTAAAACAGTTAAAAGATAAAAAAGACCAATCCTATGTTAATAACTGGTTAACCAAGGTCTCCATACAACTCATTATTATAGAACGCTAGAGATAGTAAAACAGTTAAAAGATAAAAAAGACCAATCCTATGTCAATAACTGGTTAACCAAGATCTCCATACACCTCATTATTATAGAACGCTAGAGATAGTAAAACAGTTAAAAGATAAAAAAGACCAATCCTATGTCAATAACTGGTTAACCAAGATCTCCATACACCTCATTATTATAGAACGCTAGAGATAGTAAAACAGTTAAAAGATAAAAAAGACCAATCCTATGTCAATAACTGGTTAACCAAGATCTCCATATACCTCATTATTATAGAACGCTAGAGATAGTAAAACAGTTAAAAGATAAAAAGACCAATCCTATGTCAATAACTGGTTAACCAAGATCTCCATACACCTCATTATTATAGAACGCTAGAGATAGTAAAACAGTTAAAAGATAAAAAGACCAATCCTATGTCAATAACTGGTTAACCAAGATCTCCATACACCTCATTATTATAGAACGCTAGAGATAGTAAAACAGTTAAAAGATAAAAAAGACCAATCCTATGTCAATAACTGGTTAACCAAGATCTCCATATACCTCATTATTATAGAACGCTAGAGATAGTAAAACAGTTAAAAGATAAAAAAGACCAATCCTATGTCAATAACTGGTTAACCAAGATCTCCATATACCTCATTATTATAGAACGCTAGAGATAGTAAAACAGTTAAAAGATAAAAAAGACCAATCCTATGTCAATAACTGGTTAACCAAGATCTCCATACACCTCATTATTATAGAACGCTAGAGATAGTAAAACAGTTAAAAGATAAAAAAGACCAATCCTATGTCAATAACTGGTTAACCAAGATCTCCATATACCTCATTATTATAGAACGCTAGAGATAGTAAAACAGTTAAAAGATAAAAAAGACCAATCCTATGTCAATAACTGGTTAACCAAGATCTCCATACACCTCATTTTTATATAACGCTAGAGATATTAAAAAAGTTAAAATATAAAAAGACCAATCCTATGTCAATAACTGGTTAAGCAAGATCTCCATACACCTCATTATTATAGAACGCTAGAGATAGTAAAACAGTTAAAAGATAAACAGACCAATCCTATGTCAATAACTGGTTAACCAAGATCTCCATACACCTCATTGTTATAGAACGCTAGAGATAGTAAAACAGTTAAAAGATAAAAAAGACCAATCCTATGTCAATAACTGGTTAACCAAGATCTCCATACACCTCATTGTTATAGAACGCTAGAGATAGTAAAACAGTTAAAAGATAAAAAGACCAATCCTATGTCAATAACTGGTTAAGCAAGATCTCCATACACCTCATTATTATAGAACGCTAGAGATAGTAAAACAGTTAAAAGATAAAAAAGACCAATCCTATGTTAATAACTGGTTAACCAAGATCTCCATACACCTCATTATTATAGAACGCTAGAGATAGTAAAACAGTTAAAAGATAAAAAAGACCAATCCTATGTTAATAACTGGTTAACCAAGATCTCCATACACCTCATTATTATAGAACGCTAGAGATAGTAAAACAGTTAAAAGATAAAAAAGACCAATTAAAAAAAACAACGAAATAAACATATACAACGATGAAATGCCTTTATCAATTTTGAGATGGTGAAGAGATTTAGCATGCTAGTACGAAGGTGAAAGGTAATCAATTAAACATTCGATGAAAGTTTTCAATGGCACTCACATCTAATTGGTCTAATACTGAATTTTTTTCCTTGTGTAATAAGATTGGGATTCGTACCTTTAAACAGAGCAAAAATATTGGGAAAGATATATATATAAAAGAAAAAACATTAAGAGGATGATGGGATAGCAGTAAATTTTATATACAAATAGGATGAAAAATTTTTTAAGTTAAAAAATTTACCTGAAATGAAAAATATACTCTTAGTGCTTTTGACACAATGTATTAAAATAAAATATAATTATGAATTGCCTTAAATCGTTTGCATTGTTTCACTTTTATAACTCCAGCACTTTATTATAAATTGCTGCAATTTACAGCAAATGAAAAGCGTTTATAGTATTATTTTGTTTGTTTTTTTTTTACTTACTTCCCTGTCCTTTTTTAAACTACTGACACCTTCACTCTTTTACGATCACTGGTGTTTCTGCGGCCAAAATCATGATGTGCAATCTTTCCATGACCAAACGAGATAAACATTTATATAAACATTTCGCCGGGAGAAACAAAATAATGTCTAAACGGATGTATATCAAGGGGATAAAATGACAGCCTCACGTGGATGTTGAAATGTCAAATCTTTTTTTTTATTATTATTTTGTTTAAATCATCCTCATAGACACAACTGTATATTTCCCAAACATGTCTAGACGAGCTCCTTTTGTCATCCCTTTATTAGTGGATAACACATCATTCCACTCTCAATCCAACCTTTTCCCAGATTCCACGTCGCTTTGAAAGTTACATTAGGAAGAAGTTGATAAAACATATTATAAATACATTTACACACACACAGATATATATATATATATATATATAAAATCCTGCACATTCATTTTTTAATTTTATCGGTCTTCTAAGGATTAATAATGATCTTGCGCTTTTTTCACTTACATCAAGAGATTACTCGTTGTTTTACATGATTTATTAAATCAAATTTATAACTGTTTAAAAGAAGGCTACTGTATTTGTTCAGATAAATCTCCTATCATTGTCAAGATTAATCTGAGAGAAGCTAGACCTTTATAAATTTTTCAAGAATTACATTTTGAAGAGAGTAGTTGAGAAAGTTTGCATGTACACATCACACACTATTGGTCTATAAGAAAAACCAAATATTGAGCAATAAAGAAATCCTTTACAAACCCTGGGCCTTTTTATACACTATAGTCACAAATTCTATGAGAAGAATAATATATGATACTGGGATAAATACCTATTGGCTTATATCTACTGTCATGATCGCAAGGCGATGGTTTTATTTACTTATTGAAACAAGTCTCAAGGGTTTATGATTGATATTGATCTTCATAAATTTGCTAGATCGTTTTTTCGCCAACCTCCTTATTTAAATGTTTGTTTGCTTTTGTTGATGAATCGGGGGAATATTCGTTTCATTATTTTTTTCCGGAAAAAATTACATTCCATTAATTTGCGAAATAATTATGGTTTCCACGTCCTTGATGCCTTAGCATAAAAAATGATATTGAAATCCTAATTTGCGGTGCGGCAATTTTTCATTCTTGAGTTGGTTTGGTGCGTTCATTCCCTCGCCACGTTAGTCCGAAAGTATATTGGTTATCTAACAAGACAAGAAAAAAAATCTCTCTTATATCAGGGCCGGTAACGACGTATAAATACATTTTCTTTCCTTGTGTGTTGCCGACCACTCTGATTTGAAGAATACCAACTTCAGCAGTGAGCCGGCTAATTTAGACAATTGACAGAACAGAAAACAAGAAAGAAGATATGCGACCTTAATGTGAGTGTTAGATTTATCATTTTAACTCTATTGACCGTTTCGAAGTTTTTAAGCTAAAACAATGGATACAACTCTAACTTGTCAGTACGATTACTCATATACATCTTATTCTTGCTGTGGGTAATCTGTAATGCTTCATGTTAAGAATGAACATAAATCGCATGCAGTATCCCGAACTATGAGCTTTAGGACAGACCATAGCTTTAAATATGTGATCTTTATGGTCCATAACCCGATAGAACAAGACAGCCGAGGTTACACATTGTTAGAGAAAGGCCTTCAGATAATTTGTGAAGAACTGTTGAATTATAGATTCTTTACCCTATGAAGCTACCGAGACTGACAATGCTGTAGGACCCACTGATCAGCACCAGGACCTCTGTTCAGGACTGTGATAGGAAAGGAAAGGTCCTTAAAGTCTGGGCCATGACGTGTACGAATTGATCACTCACTGTTTCGGTCCTTCATTATTTGCTCTAACCACCTCTTTATCCGTCTGCCGTGCTCTTTATTCCTTGTCTGCTGTTGCCTTGATATGTCTGCCTGAATTGATCTCTGTCTCCTCATCTCTATCTCTCAGAATGAAGTATTTTTCTTGCATCCTCACTTCCTATCCATCTCTTTAACTTCTGCGCCTCTACGTCCTTTTCCCCCCTTCCTCTTTTTATTTGTATTCTCTCTCTTTGACAGTCTGCATATGTTTTTATTAGATGCTGTATTTACTATGAAGTAGTAAAACTTAGTAATAAATGGTTCATTTATCTTTCTTTATATCTATTGTAAAAGTTATCTATCTATCTACCAATCAGTCTTTATTTATCTACTATCGTCGGTGTATTTCAACATCTAATCTAACCTTCAAAATAACTTTATATCAATCTACGGAGCGGCGACTTAAATTGTACATTTTAGAAGTGGAATATTTATCCTCATATCTCCACGCTTACTGCATGATTTCTTCTTCTTTCACACGTCTTTTGTTATGGTTACCTCATCTCTCCCTATTTCTCTCACTCACTCTCTTTTTCTCCCCACCCCTTTAAGTTCTCTCTCTCTCTCTTCCTCCCTACCCCCTTCTTTCTTTCTTTCTTTCTGTCTGTCTGTCTGTCTGTCTGTCTGTCTCTCTCTCTGTCTCTCTGTCTCTCTCTCTCTTTCTCTCTCTTTTCCTCCCCACCCTCTTCTCTCTGTCTGTCTGTCTGTCTCTCCTCTCTTTCTCTTTCTCTCTCTCTCTCTCTCTCTCTCTCTCTCTCTCTCTCTCTCTCTCTCTCTCTCTCTCTCTCCCCATCTCTCTCTCAAGTAAATAATTCGGTTTGCTCCATAATCTCGCAGCAATCCAGCTCTGATTGTAGTCTAACTCGACGTTTTTTTTTCAGCCGAGAACCCGGGTAATTCTAATCGTAGCCTTATTTCTTGATCATCCATCTTTCTTCTTCGTTTCTTATTTTCCTTACCACTTTTTGGCCCGCCTTTCAACAAGGCGTTGAGTCCCGCGTAGCATTGTCGATATGGTAAGAGAGCAGACTCAACAGTCTTGCCAGTTCACAGAGGGAAAAAAATAGAACAGCTTAAAGATTGTGTTTGAAGGTCTTACGATTTTTTTCCCTTACATCCTATTTTTAATATTATACATTGAAAATTATAATCGTGCTTGACCGCAACTAGACTTGGCATTACCTCTATTTATGTCTCTTTTTCATTCTAGCACATTAGCTTTCTTCAGTCTGTTATTAAATAAAGTCTGTGGATAGATTGAAGACAAAATATTGATTTCTAAAAATCAAAATGAGATCAGAAAAATGCATATGACAGGGAAATATGTTTTGCTTTCACGAAAAAAAAAAACCCACATAGAAATAAGTATTTTTCTGATTCATTGTTTTTTCAACTTTGGATGATGCAGATTTTAATTGCAATTTACCCTTTTCTTGTTTTTGTTTGTGTAAATGGGGAAATCCCGTAATTATGCTAATCTAAAACAGAAAACCTTTCAAGTTATCAAGAGTTTTCTTTGAGAATAAAAACTCAATTTAAATAAAAAAAAACCCAGTATTATATCCGTGCAAGATAAAAAATAAAAATGATTTCGCTTTTATTATTGCTCTCTCTCACTCTCTCTCTCTCTCTCTCTCTCTCTCTCTCTCTCTCTCTCTCTCTCTCTCTCTCTCTCTCTCTCTCTCTCTCTCTCTCTCTCTCTCTCTCTCTCTCTCTCTCCCTCTCTCTCTCTCTCTCTCTCTCTCTCTCTCTCTCTCTCTCTCTCTCTCTCTCTCTCTCTCTCTCTCTCTCTCTCTCTCTCTCTCTCTCCCCACGACAGATGTTTGCCACTTCCGTCTCTATTTAGTGTAGGGGCTTAGAGTCTGTCCCCCTGTAAGACTCTCACTTCTCAACTCAACCTTTATCTTCTCTGATTCAATTTAAGTGTCCGACCTTTCAACCTTCAGGCATTCCATTTTTTGCCTCATAACATACCTTGGAGGTAACAGGAGGGGAGAGAGGATTCGATTAGCTCTTTCGTATTCTCTCTATAATTAGTTTCCTAAAATAATTTAAGTATTACCCTGAAAATTGGCATTGCTTCGATAATTATAGGTTTGCATGCCCTCTTATGAATTCTTTTTTGTTTAAATTTTATTTTAATATTTTTGGTTTTATTTCACTGGTGGAGGATACACTACGTAACCTTCTATATAGATTGCACCATAGAGGAGTAGCGGAGATATAGCCCCGAAAATATATGAAAACATATGAAAATATGTAGGCCTACAGTATGTTGTCAGCATATGAAGTGAGCTTTATCCTAAACTATTGTATTTTAAAAGCCAAAACCAACAGCGAGACAAAAACAAAAATAGGACAAAGAAAACTTGAAATTGTTGCGAACCGAATGATCAAATAACACACAGTAAATCAATATAGTTGCACCTACAAATATTAGACGACAACTACCAGCGTTTGCGCATGTCCAAAGACCATTTGACCTCATGGAAATCCTCCACCAGCCCGACATGCAGGGCAGACAAAGACATTTCTTGACAGACTTTGAGTTAAATTACATTGTGACATTTCATAAAAAGAATGGCAAGCTTTGTTATCAAGTCGTGAGGTGCAGCTCTATAGATTGAATAATTGACAGATGGAAAGATAGATGGACAGATAAATAGAAAGAGATTAGTATATTGATCAGCAGATCAAAAAAATATTTACAAATATATATATGCATGTATGTTTTCATGTTAGAGCAATGACAAAATGTTAAAAATAAAACTTTATCATTTTTCCTGATTGCTGTTCTGAACGTGCACAGATTAATCATAACTTAATGCTGATCTCACGGTTATCGCTTTTTCTGTTTCTGAACCAATTTTTAGTGCAGTGAAATCCAAACGGCCATGACAGGATCAAATCCTCTGCAATGATTTTTTTACCATGATTCCAATTCATCCTAACATCAATATCTTCTAGTGCTAAAACTATTGGTAATAAAAATCATTAGTTACTTTTGTAAAGTTCAAATCTATTCATAATCTTAAATATTCAATATCAGGAAAGTTAAATAATTTGGTAGTTTTAGCGTCTCGCGAGGCTCTGCACTTTTTGTAGGAATTCAAAGCCTTCTAAGAAGCGATAAAACGGATCTTTAAATAGATCAAAAGATCATAAATTTCACTGATTTACTTTTAAGTTTAAGAAAAGTATTTTAATATTTACTTTTAAAATTCCTTAGTTTCCCTACTTTTTTCAAACACGTATGAAAAATGATGATTTATTTTTTTCAGAGTCGTATGTCATGCATTTTTATGTTGATTTCAGATAAAATTATTTACAGGTTTAAAACTGGATTCAATAGTTTGAAAGATAATCTATAACCTAATAGAACGTAAAAAGAGGAAAAACAAACAGGTAAAAACTGAATAAATGTGATAAACACAAAGCTTTCTTTCTTCACATTTACAGTAAAAAGTTAATCAATGGGTAAGCCTTTTTTCAAACATGAAACAATCTTCGTTTCTCACAAACAACGAAATCAATTTCATTTGACATTTAAAACCTGGACGGTATCAAATTCCCGAGAAATTTTACCGGAATGAATTAATCGGTTCGGCTATTTGCAACTTAAAAGAACATCTTGAGGCAAGTCAAGTCGCACCAGAGTAAAATGCAGGAAAAGGCTATAAAAAATAAATGTTATATTCACCTTAGACCAGAATTTTTTTTTTACTTCATTTCAGTTTTTATCACTGCGATAAAAGTACGTGTGTAACGCGCAATCTAAGTTTCCAAGAACCTTTAGAGATTGATTAAAAAAGGCAAACTAATCCAACAATGTCATGGAGCGAGTTGTGAAGCTTCTGAAAAACTTATGGACGGGAATGTACTTTTAGTAGCCAAACATATTTACCTTTGTTTGACCTGAGGTAGATCATGATTATTGGTCTTGCGCTGAATTAAATCACTCATGACATTCAGGAACTTGATTAAATATCAACATGGCATCCCAAGTAATCTTCATGTAAAAAATATAGATAACGCAGCTTAAGTATTTTGCATTTGAACATAATGAATTTAAAATATCTTTCCAAAAAGTGTGGTTCTGAAAAATCCTTATTTGTTGCAAGAAAGGTTTGCCTGACATCTCTACATGGCTCACTCACATTTCAGTTCCTCGAACGTTAGCTCAGATCGTTAGTAGCGTACATGCCTAAGAAAGTAGACGAAGAAAACATTTGATAAGCTTAATCTTTTTACGAAAAGTAGTTTGAATCTACGAGTCCGAAAAAAAAATTCCAAAGCTTTCTTCCATACTTACACAGGTCTCACAATCAAACGCGTCATTATGATTTAAAAAAATATTCACTAAGTGTTTCTGCCATTTCTAGATATAGATATATCAAGAACAGTTTTATTTTCCAAATATTTTTTTACCACACCGACTTTCCTGCCTTTATCCTATGTCTCTTTCAATCCTCCATTACGCACTGCATGTTTATTTCCTTTCCTTCTCGCCTAATCATAGACCACTCTAATATTCATATCTTTATACTTACTACGATAGGTGTCATTGGTCTCGGATTAATCGTCACAAAATAGCTCGCAAACCTCAGCCCCAGCCAGACGACCCCATAATACCTAGCGTCCTCTGTTTAGTTCCCGCTCTATCAGTTCGGCGGAAGAACCCTATGACCGACGGCGATTCCATCATGGAATGATGATTACCGTCCGCTGCAGCAAAACTTACCCTAAGTACTGACAGCCTCTTCCTGGAATCCTCCGACTTTTGACTATTTGAAGACTTTGCGTACCCTTATAAATACAAATTTAATTTAGAATTCCCGGACGATGTACAGCACAATTTATGTTTTTTTTTTTATATGAATATCACTATTTTTCATTAGATAATTTAAAAAAAATTAAAATGTTGTCTTTAAATTTCAAGCTTTATAAAATGGCATGAGCTGTAATTCCTGATCTTTTCTTCTTTACTTCTACCTTCTTTTCCTTTTTTACTTCTTCTGCAATTTGATGAGTTGCTATATTTAATTCTCAAATTTTATGAAAGTTGAAAACTTTGTCAACTTGCACACTGTAAAGGTAAATTTAGAAAAAAATCTCATTGAAATTAACGTTTACAAACGAAAGAATAAATGTTAAAAAAGTCACTCCCCCTCTACCCCTAAAAAAATAACCCATCAAAAATTCGAAACTATATTGGCCACATATCGTACCCTAAGATAAAGAAATTTATGCAGCTGTTATATCAACACGAAGGGCAGCCTGTAGCCTCTCTAGACCAGGTCAAACGGAAAACAGAAGGAAATGGTGTCGGACAGGTCTTGGTGATCCAGGGAAATCACTAAAAGCTCCACAGACCGCCCAATGTTCACAGTCCGGAAATACCCAGAGTTTCAAACGGTAACCTAGGAACAAAAAAGGACGCATAAGTTTAAAGTGTGAACTAATTTTCGAACTGAAGTCTTTTTCAAAGCAAAATTGTTTTTCATTGTGAGTTTTTTCTCTACTTAGCAAACCATTTTTTTTACTCTATTAATTTGTCATTAGGGTTATTTATACATTATTCTCTTCACAAACAACAAGGTACTTTCCCTCTAACCACTCCCTTCACTCTCCTCTGTCTGTCTGTCTGTCTGTCTGTCTGTCTGTCTGTCTGTCTCTCTCTCTCTCTCTCTCTCTCTCTCTCTCTCTCTCTCTCTCTCTCTCTCTCTCTCTCTCTCTCTCTCTCTTTCTCTTTCTGTCTTTCATGTGTTTTGTTTTATATCAATCTCTCTTTTCCCTTTTATCCTTCTTTGTCTCTTAGGCCCTTGAACTGCTACTCTCTCTCTTTCTCTCTCTCTATCTCTTTCTCTCTCTCTCTCTCTCTCTCTCTCTCTCTCTCTCTCTCTCTTTCTCTCTCTCTATCTCACCTTTACTTATCACCTTTCTTGTTGTATCAGCCCTTTTTAACCAGTCTCATCTCTCCAACACAAAAGCCACGTAAACTTTACCATTCTTACCTTAATCTAGTCTGTATGCATCGTTTGCTACGAATCAACTTAATGAAAAATGTCCAGATTCAATGCAACTTTTGATCGTGAAATTACTTCGGTTCTTTTGAGGAAGCAAGTACAACTAGACGTAGAATGTCCACTCCTCATTATCGGTATTTTAAAAACACTAATGCGTTTCCAATTTGTGTACCGGTGCAATTTGTCCTCATACGATTTTAATGGTATCGCTTTGTCTCGGATCTTATCGATAGTTTGCTTTTTTTCACTTCGACCCCTGGATTTTTCAAGATGATTCACTTCCTTCGGTAAAAAAAAATAAAAAAATTAAAGTACTGAATCTTTACAATGCTGTGCGATTAAAACTTCAATAAAAATTATCAATCATCCCGAGAAAAGCGTTTCTATTGAACAGTAGTTTAAAATGTCCATTCATCTCAATGATCAGCTATTGCAAAACTATTGAGGGTTGAAGATTTACTCAATTCCTACAGCTAAGCGTGGTCCGAGTTGCTGTGTCAGTCCAGGCATTATTTCTTTCCATAGATTTTTTTTCTTTCAATCTGGAATGATTCTTTGAGGAAGGCTTCATGCTGAAGACACAATGATGAGTTGGTTGAACGCCCAACCACGTCAGATATGGCAGCCAAGAGAAACAAAAACCTTTCAGAAAATGCTAATCGAAAACAACATGTTTTCCCCTTGAAGTGCATGTTTCAATAATAATGGTAGTTTTCAGGAAAAGGAAACAAATACATGAGCAGATAACTCTGTTGGCCAAGAAGAAGAAGAAGAAGAAGAAGAAGAAGAAGAAGAAGAAGAAGAAGAAGAAGAAGAAGAAGAAGAAGAAGAAGATAATGAAACAGAAAACTCGAGTAAGCAACGCTATAGTTGTGTTTAATGCTGTTAGAAATGAAAATATAAATTACAAATAACCCAAAAATTTTATTTATATGTCAATAAAGCATCTCACTTTTATTTTTAAAAAGAATGCCTTATCGCTTTTTTTTTAGCTTTTTTTTTCTTTTTTGTCCTTTTTGTTTACTTTATTATGCGAGGCAATCATATTATTTTTTTTTATTTTCTTATGAAATATGCAAAACTAGAAGTAAACAATAAGAAATTTAAAAAAAGGAGGAGGTGTTAGGGGAGATAAATGCTACTTATTTCCCTAATTGGCTTCCGTGCGTCACGAATTTCCATTTGAAAGAAAAGAATTTTATTCTGAAGAGCTTTTAGCTCGCCAGCCTCTCCCAGTCCCCACTTATTATGTCGAGCTGACATTTAGCAAGAGCGAGCAAGAAATAATACCCAGCCATTTTGGACATAAAAAAAATCTGAACTAACGTACACTCAGTATGGTCACCCCTTCCAAAATAACTTTTTTTAAAGTTTTTTTTTTTTTTTTAAGGAGAAGCAAAGCTGGCTTGACTTAGCGATAATTTCATAAAGTCTCAGTGGTGTTAAGGCTAAAACTTTTCGTTTTAAAGTCTTTTTTTGGGATATTTTTTTTGGCCGAATCCGCGTCTGGCAATTACAGCTTCAGTTGTCTGTCTGGGAGACTTTGGTTCTAGGCCAAGCTATCACTGGCTAACAAACACACAGTTAGACTGACACATGTTTCCCGTTTGATTCACAGAACACAAGTCTATGATTAGTGCAAAACATGGTTTATGGCAGGTCATTCTCTGTGACCCGTTTTCTTTTCAGTTGACTGCGTCAATACACCCGGCTCTTACCCGTGTCTCATTTGGAGATGGACAGTTGACTGCGTCAATACACCCGGCTCTTACCCGTGTCTCATTTGGAGATGGACAGTTGGAGAATTCTGCAGCCTCTACACATGAACGTTGTAGTGAGCGTGGGATCTCAACGAACTTTCTCTAACCTAGACTTGACATGAGACAAAAATTTATTGTGAGAGAAGAAGTATCACAAAAAAAAATATACGACTTGAAGGAAGACAAAAAGTCTATATGAGAGTAGAAGTAAGACACAAAGTCTTGGTGATAGTAAAAGTAAGACAAAAAGCCTCTTTGAGAGTACTAGTAAGTCAAAAAATATTCTGAGGGTAAATGTAAGACAGACGGTCTTCGTGAGGGTAAAAGTAAATAAAAAAAAGTCTCGGTAAAGGTAGAGGTAAAAAAATATTGATTGTGAGAGTAGAAATCTAAGAAATATGTCGGGGTAAAAATAAAGCAGTCTCGATAAATGTAGAAGTACGTAAAAAGTCTCTGTGAGGGTAAAGTAGGACAAAAAGTCATATTGAGGGTAGAAGTAAAAAAAAAAAACAGTCTCTGTGAGGGTTGAAGTAAGACAAAAGTCATATTGAGGGTAGAAGTAAGACAAAAGTCATATTGAAGGTAGGAGTAAGAGATAAGTCATATTGAGGGCAGAAGTAAGACAAAAAAAAAAGTCATATTGAGGGTAAAAGTAAGACAAAAAGTCATACTGAGGGTAGAAGTAAGACAAAAAGTTATATTGAGGGTAGAAGTAATACAAAAAGTCACATTGAGGGTAGAAGTAAGACAAAAAGTCATATTGAGGGTAGAAGTAAGACAAAAAGTCATATTGAGGGTAGAAGTAAGTAAAAAAGTCTCGGCGATGGTAAAAGTAAGAAAAAGTTTTTTGAGAGTAAAGTAAGTAAAAAAATATTGAGTGTAACAGTAAGACAGTCTCGGTGAGGGTAGAAGTAAGACAAACAGCCTCTGTGAGAGTGTAGAAGTTCAGTTAAGATGAGATAAAATTCTGCAGTATCCCCAAGCGTTGAAAAAACATATACGGTGCATATCTGTGCATCCATACAAGGTTGGTGGGTTTAGAATCTGCTTTTATAGGCAGTCAGCAAATTACTTACTTTCTAAATCTATATTTGATTCTTTTAAGAGACATTAGAAAGCAATGAATTTCTGCAAAAAGTGACACACGGCATAGAGTTGTGGGAAATTCGTAGCTAGCTGCCTAATAGAAAGATCTGAAAAAAAAAATAAATGGATTTTTACCACGATTAATTCACAATTCATGAGGATATACAAGTTAACAATTAAAGTTCTCTTTATTGAAAAATTGAAGAATACATCACAGATAAAGGAATACGCAACGCCAAACCGAATATATTTAGAGTCCCTAGGAAGAGCAAAAAAAAAAACAAAAAACAAAAAAAACCAACTTTAGAATGCTAAAAGCGTGCACAGCATCATAACAAAAGATAAATTGGTTATAACTAATGCATAAAAAGTTGACACTTCATCCCAGCTCATGGCAAAAAGCGGGGATTGTAATTTGTAGTGAAATTCAAGCAGAAGTTTCATCTCGCAGTTAACAGGATAAAACACCCCAGTACCTTAGATATTTTACTACATCTAGTAGAAGAAAGAAAAAATCTGCTCCAAGATTTACACCCTTGGAACAAGTGAAGTCTTGGAAAATTAGGCATGCATTGAGGGGAATCAATGAGCTGTAAGAGGCAATCCTCTATGTGTATATGTGTGTAGGTATAAGTGTTTGTGTTTCTCCTTTACTCTCTGCTGCTCTCCTTGGTCGGTCTAGACATACGTGTATAGGTATTCTGCTCAGGGTAACCGTGGCATGTCACGCGAGTGACGCGTTCGTTACGTGACAAGCATACCGTGACGACACGGCGCGATAACTTCCCTTAAAATCTGTGGGATTCTATTTATAGCACTGCATTACAAAGGGAGAGAAGCCATTCTTGTTCTACTTTCTTTGCGTCACAGACTTACGGCTTCTAAAGACGAAATGACTGATATTTGTTTATGATTTGCGATGGAAAGCTAATATCAAAACGGATTGAAGATAATTAAGGATTTGACAATGAATCATTCAAAAGCTTGGCCTTAACAATCATAAATCAAGGTACTATACAAATCATAATATTGCGGCAAATGATTTAAAAGACGAACAAGTTTTCTTGATAGCTTAGTGCAGCTATGAACACTTTGTTGATTTAAAAAAAATCAACAAAAAAAAAAGAAACAACTGTTACGAAATGTTTAACAACTTTTCTTCTTACATAAAAAAATCATGAAAACAAACATAAATATGCTGCTATATTGATTGCACACACAAACACACACACACACACTCATATATATATAATATGTATATAACTTTCAATCTAATTATTGCTATTGCGGTCGGACATTTGAATATGAATGGTTCGAAGGACAGAAGCATAGATCTAATTCATTGACGTGCGTAGTTTTTTCTTTCTTTGCTCGAATCAAATCATAAAAAATTAACCCATCTGAATGCCCAGCTCTCATCCAGATAGAAATAAACCCGGGATATCTTGAAAGCCTCTGTCGGCAAGTACACTGTACGCTCCTCATTCAATGGGCCAAAGCTGGACATTAAAATTATCATCAATACAAGACTGGGCCGAGGAAGGAATGTACTCAATCAGCTGGCCTTTCCTTCTTTTTTTCAGCATCTCTTTGAAACTTTCACCATTTAAACTGTTCCGAAGTATTCATAATTATATCTGTAGGCCTACTACTACTACTACTACTACTACTACTACTACTACTACTACTACTACTACTACTACTACTACTACTACTACTACTACTACTACTACTACTACTACTACTACTACTACTACTACTACTACTACTACTACTACTACTACTACTACTACTACCACCACCACCACCACCACTACTACTACTACTACTACTACTACTACTACTACTACTACTACTACTACTACTACTACTACTACTACTACTACTACTACTACTACTACTACTACTACTACTACTACTACCACCACCACCACCACCACCACTACTACTACTACTACTACTACTACTACTACTACTACTACTACTACTACTACTGCTGCTGCTTCTACTGCTACTACTACTACTACTACTACTACTACTACTACTACTACTACTACTACTACTACTACTACTACTGCTACTATTACCACTGCTACCTCTACTACTACTACTACTACTACTACTTCTTCTTCTTCTACTACTACTACTACTACTACTACTACTACTACTACTACTACTACTACTACTACTACTACTACTACTACTACTACTACTACTACTACTACTACTTGTATTGTTATTACTGTACTCTTACTATAGTTGCTACTGCACCTACTACTACTTCTCATGCTATCGTTTTGGCTTTTGTGCTCAAGCTGAACATATCTTGATTATATGATTTTTGTTCACTCTCCCTTTACTATAATTTCCATTTTACTGCAGGCGAGATAGAGGTATAGTACGATACAATAACGTTTGTTTTATTGTTGGATAATTAGAACATTTTTTTTTTAATTTTATCGAAAGAAAATCAGTGTCTTTACAAAAGATGAATCTGTATTCCTCACACCTTTTTCCTTTTCTTCTCAGTTTTAAAAACAAATCTAGCATTTTTAAATAAGCTTTGTAGTTTTTCTTAACAAGACTTATGAAAACCACAAATGCTTTATTGATAAACGAAATTTTAACCTTTGAAAGAGAAAAAAAAATGTAAATTACTGAGCAAAGTTCTGACTTACAATCCGTAAACGAGAATGTCCGACGAAGTACCATTTAATTATGTAAGACTGATTGGTAATTATGAAATTTAAAAAATCAATAAACTTCCATCCAGTATTTGGCGGAAATGGGATAAAAAAAGAGGCACTACCAGCACTGTAAACATCCCGGCAGACAAGCTAAGACCTGGGTGTCTCAGTCCCAGTGCAGAAAGGTCAACATTCTGTTTAGAGTAGTTATCAGACCTGGCTCTAATTATAATCCCATCGGAGCGGCCAGGCAAACGCTGGGCCACACACGAATTCCAAGCTCTGGCGAAAAATGGGATTAGATCCATCCAAGACTAAATAAGGGAGTAGAAAGTCTGAATTACGAGTTGAGTTTTGAAAATTGTGAAGCTTCGCCTCTTCTAACAAGCGATACAGTGTTGGACAGAACCTTAGTTCATTTATAGGCCAGCTCAAAAACACATCAACATTTTTCTTGCTATACAATCCTTGGACATCAATTGCAAATTTGTGCTTCATTTTGACGTAAAAAGAATTCCCCCCCCCAAAAAAAAAAAAACAAAAAAAAACCAAACAAACAAACAAAAAAACTTGAACCCTAAGACCTTGCCCCATGTATGCTTGTGTGTTGAAGACTACAATAACTCCATATCGGTAAGGTATAGTTTATAAATTAAAAACGTTAGTAAGATAGATGACTGTCCTTGCTGTTTTTAGCTTCTTCATGTTGCATGATTCATTTTTACAGACAAGTGAGAGGAGGGGGAGGGAGGCGGACATGTATTAAAAAAGTATTTGACTGAACTTTGCATATATCACACATTTCTTTTTATTAATGAATAACATAAATAATGATGCTTTTATTCGAAATATTGGATTCGGAAGAGCTGGATCATGATTATTATGAATTCCATGAGATTGAACAGTGACGAGATTTAGCCTTCTGTTTTATTAAATAATAAACACGACGCCTTTCTAAGAAAGAGATGAATTTTGTCTACGCACAAAAAGTTTTTGCAAAATATCTTTGTAATATAGACGACAGTCAGAAAAGTCTAAATGTAAATCGATTTAGTGGAAGGCATCCACTGTTTGTCGGCGTGGCAGTCGGACCTGAAGTAAATGTAGATACATCTTAAGATGTTATATTACACTTCATAACTGATTTTTTGCCCCCTAAGAAACAAAATACTCGTGAGCGCATAGTCTACATTAAATTCTAAAAACAAAAACAAAAAAAAATTAATCAGATTACCAACCTCATTTCATTAAGTGTTGATTTGAGACGTCCTACTATTTTACGTTGGAAATAAGTTAACAGGAGTAGAAAAAAAGTATGCTGCTGGAAATAATAACTGTTTGGTAGTAAACATGTGCCCTTACAACATCTGAATAGTTCAAGCAAGTTATTGCCAAGAGATGAGCAGTGCGGATCACAAAATAATCGTGCCAGTTGCTACATTGAATTGTCAATGAAGAAAATAAAAGTTATCTTCCCTGCCATGCCTGAAAAACAAATTCTGAGGATTTTCTAAAGTTGATCAATAGTTCGCCCATGGCGAGAACAATTTCATGCCTCTTGGACCTAAGCCATTAGCCAAATTAAAATAGAAGGAAGTCGTTATCACAGACTTTCTAATGTTAGCAACTTATGCACTTAGCCAAAAATAATTGTGATTGCACGCTAAGATGGGAAGTAAAAGGTCACCAAGAAAATTCAACTGCTGTAATGTATAATAAAACAAAGAAAATGTGGATCGTAAAAGCTACAGAGCAATAGCTAAAAACTGAAAACACAAAAAAAATTATATTGAGTGACAAATAATCAAAGAGACCAAGATAAACAATGAAAAGGAAAAGAAAAAATTCTGTTAACTTTGGACAAGAGAAAAGTAGTCAACGCTTTAACAGGGTAAATGAATATGAACTGTGTATGACATATTATTAGATGATTAAATAGACATGTTGATGGAAAGAAATGTAAATAAAAAGATAAAACCAAATAGATAAGTAAACAGATGGATAGATAGATAGACAGACAGCTGTACAGAAAGAAAAAGTAATTAAAAGGGGCAAAGAAAGAAAAAAAGAGAGAGAGGGGGGAAGAGAGAAAGAGAGAGAAAAAAAGAGAGAAAGAGAGAGAGAGAGAGAGAGAGAGAGAGAGAGAGAGAGAGAGAGAGAGAGAGAGAGAGAGAGAGAGAGAGAGAATTATTTGTACGTTTGACGAATCTAACCTAATATCACCGAATAAATAATACAATAATTTGAGAATAACCTGTACGGTACCTTTATCATGGTACATGACAAATATTTCATCTGTAAGTATTCCATATTCGACTAGTGAGGCTGTTGTCTCTACAGCGTAGGCTGTGATTTAAGCCTAGATGTTCAGGAGAGAATAACGAAAGTCTGCCTTTAATTAAAAAAAATCAAATTAGATAAATAAAATTCATTGGGGCAAGAAGGTACAAGTGTTTATTTCATAAATTACGTGAAAAGATTTTTTTATGGAGATATCCTCGGTTGAATATGCTTGTGAAGAGAATTTTAAACAAAGCTCCTAGACATCTAATATAAGAATATGCATACTACACGAAGTTCGAAGATTCAACATTTTCTCAACCGTAAGATATTGAAATGACGGGTAGCTTTTGTTTTATACCCAGGATTCAAGGAGAAATATGTTTCAAATCTAGAATTTGTCGCACCCGCAGGCATTCAGTAGGCCTACGCGGACCGTATTTTAAGGAAATTTCTGTGTAGGAAAAAAAAAACAGACTGAAAAAAGCTGATTGCTATAGAATCGAAACAAATAGATGATTATAAAAAGAAGGGAAAGCACATTGGATTTTACTTAGTAATTACTAATCAGAACTTTTGCCCAAATAGTTCAAGTGTTGTGGCACTTCGTGGTGTTTTTTTTTTAATTCCATCGAACAATCATGTACATGTGATAATTTCTTTTTTTTTAAAATAAAGAGCAGACATTTATATTAGGGCTAGAATAAATTTATGATATGCAAAAAGAATAAAGTTTTCATTTATTTTGTATTCCCTTTGTTCCTCTCCCTGTTTCGCAACCACAATGAGTGCAATACAAATTAATATTAATTATATAAACTTCTTGAAAATAACGTCGTAAATAAATCGTCGAACAACATTTATTGAATTGAAAATTTTCCCGTATCTTTTTATATAGAGAGCTGAAAACATTTAAGGAATCGCAAAAGAAATTGTTATAAGAAAACTATGTGGTTACTATTTTTTTTTAGTTATCTTTTTTCCATGTTGTAATAAGAATGATATCTGTCAAATAAACTTATACCACAGCAGAATTGGAACTCTAGGCCCAACGATTTCTTATAAAGTTCTCATAGCTACAGCCGCAAACATAAGGCCAAATATAGAAATCAAGCGTCCTTGGGAATAAAAGAAGAAAGTGAAAAATACATCCTGAAGGAGGACATTAAAAGAGACAGAGACAGAGAGGTAGAGAGAGAGATAGAGGTAGTGAGAGAGAGAGAGAGAGAGAGAGAGAGAGAGAGAGAGAGAGAGAGAGGAGAGAATTAAGAAATAAAGAGAGCACCTTAGAAATAGAGATAGTGATAGAGATAGAGAGAGGGATGAAGGGTAAAAAAGTAGAGAGAGAAATAGTGATAGGTATGAAGAGAGAGGAAATGAAAGAGAAAAAAATGGAGAAAGAGGAAGAATAAGGCAAAATATGGAGAAAGTATTAAAGAAAAGGCGAGAGAAACATTTGCGTATAAATGTAAACAAACATATATAAAATATAAGCATGCATACGTAGGTACATACAGTCATACAATTCTTATCCATACAAACATACATTAGCATCTAACAGCATAAAAGCACACGGTAAAATAATCCCATAAACATACTGTACTCAAGAAAAGTAAAAGAGTGAAAGTTTGCTGGAAAAAAATCTATGGTGAATTCATCAAAAAATTGGCGTTTGTGTAGCCGCGATAATGGCTTCCCTAAGAGACAATGGTTTTAACATTCGCTCCTAGAGGCGATATTGTCAGAGACTCTATATAGGAGAGGATTTTCTCCAGCTCTATTGTTGTGATGGTACGGTCCTAGCAAAGCGGATTTCTCCCGGCCTCAGCTATAAAACAGGCTCGTATTAAGAGGATTACGGGAAGAGCCAAAACAGGTTAAAAACTAATATGTCTAGTACTTATTTGTTTTTTCGAATCAGATTTTTTGCACTTTTACGACCGTTGTATTTTTTTTTCTTTTTCAATCTTCTTTGTTCTTACTTCTTATTATCATGTGATTTGGCTGTATATCATGGTCAGTTTTTTTCACATGAAGTTAATAGTTTTCACAACAAATAAATAAGATAATGAATAATTGGATAGATAAGTAAAGAAATAAATTATAAGACAAATAAATAAAAAAATGTAAAAGAATAAAGCCTGATAAAATGTAGAAAACAATGCACTTGATTCATTCATATCAAAACTTAGAGAAGACATTCTCATTGGCAAAAACTTGTTATACTGAGTAACGTGGAGCTGTCTGCGGGCGGCTGCGCCTGTCTACATAGCTTCTCTAAAAATACCCAAGGTATGAGGACTGGGTGAGACCTTCAGAGCCTCGGTCTAACATTAGAGATGTACAGCCTGCCACATTGAAGACCAAGTGAAAACTTGTTATACTGAGTAACGTGGAGCTGTTTGCAGGCGGCTGCGCTTGTATACATGGCTTCTCTAAAAATACCCAGGGTATGAGGACTGGGTGAGACCTCCAGAGCCCCGAGCTAACATTGGAGATGTACAGCTTGCCACATTGAAGACCAAGTGAAAACTTGTTATACTGAGTAACGTGGAGCTGTTTGCAGGCGGCTGCGCTTGTATACATGGCTTCTCTAAAAATATTCAGGGTATGAGGACTGGGTGAGACCTCCAGAGCCCCGAGCTAACATTGGAGATGTACAGCTTGCCACATTGAAGACCAAGTGAAAACTTGTTATACTGAGTAACGTGGAGCTGTTTGCAGGCGGCTGCGCTTGTATACATGGCTTCTCTAAAAATATTCAGGGTATGAGGACTGGGTGAGACCTCCAGAGCCCCGGGCTAACATTGGAGATGTACAGCCTGCCACATTGAAGGCCAAGCGAAAACGATTGCGTCACTTGACTGTGGTATATGGCGAAACGATTGCATTGGCTTAAGACATTTAGAGAAAATATGAAAATAATTTCTTTCTCTCTGCCTCTCTCTCTCTCTCTCTCTTTCTCTCTCTGTCTCTCTCTCTATTTCTTTCTCCCTCTCATTCACTCTCTCTCACTCTCTCTTTTTCTCTCGATTTCTCTCTCTCTGTCTGTTTTTCTGTCTCTGTCTTACTCACTCTCTCTTTCTTTCTATTTTTCACTCTCTCTCTCTCTCTCTCTCTCTCTCTCTCTCTCTCTCTCTCTCTCTCTCTCTCTCTCTCTCTCTCTCTCAGTTTTCTTGATTTTTTTTTTCAATAAATCTGCATGTTTCAGATTCAGTTTATAATCGAAACAAAATAAAATAAACAAATTATGGTTCTAAACTTGTTTTCTCCGTCGAAACTTTTTAAAAAAATTGAAAACTATAGAACCATTGCAGGCAGATTTACAATCTTTTCGTTCATCGAAATTCTGACAAGAAATTCTCATATTCGCAAATGACGAAGCTGTTTATATTACAGGAGTTTTGTTTGGCTTGAATACTGTTGATAATATTATGTTTTGCTGAACCCTAGCTAGAGTTTAAATCTTTCTGACACGCTCGTTAAACTAATGCTGTTTTTGCTTTTAGCAGAGCAAATATTGAGGGACAAAAGCCCAGTTCTGTGCTGTTTATTGACGTTGTAGTTGTTTAGATAGCAGTCATTTGATTTCTGTATTTTTTCCAAGCTATATCTCTCCTTCTATCTTCGCATACATGCATACAAAAGCTGTATTGTTTTTTCGCTCAAGAGATCAACTTGACTTACTCCGCTGCTCTGGTAAAGGTAAACAAGTAAATCCAGTAGATTTTTCTCCTACATTGTTTGGTCTCAAAGACAATGTAGAGGTTGTCACAATATCTCGATGTTAATGCGATGCGGCAGATCGTCTACTAGGAATAAATACGCTACTGCCTGCTACGAACCTCGAAATCATTCACATTTTATTAGGGTTCTAGACCTGGCCACAGTGCTATTTCACAAATCTCACATTTCGGCCAAATTGACAAATAAAAAAAACAACAACCAGACAATGGCGTAGTAATTAATAGAAATCTATGAAATGCTTTCAAAGATCAAAGGAGAAAAAAGAATTTTTGATCCAAAGCTAGAGTCTATAAAAAGAATCTATTATTTAAATTAGTTTTCACTCAATGTTTAATATTTTGGTCGGTATTGCTCTCTGATTCTTTGACCATAGTGCATTGTTCCATTACTCCATTTTCATCTATTGTGTGGCTTTGTATCAATAAATAAATGTATATATATATATATATATATATATATATATATATATATATATATAATGCAAGTAAACATTGACATTAGCAAAAAGTCCATAAAAGATACGGTTAACACTGCTCAGTAGATGTCAACGTGAAAAGAGATTTTTTTTCTTCTGATTTTACAAACGTTTCTCCTCAACAAAAGAACAAAAAGCTACGACTACTACTGCTACTACCACTACTACTATTACTACTACTATTGTTGCTGCTGCTACTTCAACTACTACTACTACTACTACTACTACTACTACTACTACTACTACTACTACTACTACTACTACTACTACTACTACTACTACTATTACTACTTCTTCTACTACTACTACTACTACTACTACTACTACTACTACTACTACTACTACTACTACTACTACTACTACTACTCTTACTACTACTTGTACTATTACAACTATTGTTGCTGCTGCTACTACTTCTTCTTCTACTACTACTACTACTACCTACTACTGCTACTACTACTACTAATACTACCACTACTACTACTACTACTACTACTACTACTACTACTACTACTACTACTATTACTACTGCTGCTGCTGCTGCTGCTACTACTACTACTACTATTACTATTACTACTACTACTAACACTATTTTTTTCTACTACTGCAACTTCTACTCTTACTACTACTACTACTACTACTACTACTACTACTACTACTACTACTACTACTACTACTACTACTACTACTACTACTACTACTACTACTACTACTACTACTACTACTACTACTACTACTACTACTACTACTACAATGAACAAACTCAAAACCTTTTGGTACTTAGTGAAAAGCTGCATCTTAGGCAAAGACGTAATTTTTTTTCATTTTATCTGAAGTAATCAGACAGGGCGTTTTCTGACACTAAGAGTGCAGAAAAATTAATTTCTTTTGTTTTTTAGGACATCATTTATTTCTCAGCTTAGACAATAAAATCTTTTAGCGATTTAGATGTTTTTTTAGAAGCTTCTTTTCTAAATTAAGGTAAAATTTACCTTGCTTTAATTTATGTTATGATCATACTTATCCCATTTTATTGTGGCTGACAAATATGAGTGAAGTAACATTGTCGCGGTAATATAAAAAATGGTATACTCACTCAAAATTATGGCAGCCAAGAAGAAAAGATTTTATTATCACTGCTAAAATCATATTGTTACTGATTAGCGCTTGTGACAAAATAAATTTAAAAAGCTTAGTACCCGAAGAAAATAATTAGATGAATTATTTTATCCAATCAGCGACTTGACACTTATGAAAAACATTCTTTTTTAAAATCGCTGCAAAATTTAATAATTATACACACACACACACACACATATATATATATATATATATATATATATATATAAACAGTAAAATTAAGAAAAAAATAAGATAAACCCAGTGATTGTCAATTAGGCCTAGCCTCAACTGGTTGGAAGTTGACAACACAAACTATGATCAAGACGAAGATTTCCCTCTAAGCTGGAGCGGCTCCTGTTCCGTGGCTAATTAACCTCTACCAAGCTTCAACAAAACTGGCCAGGAGTGCCCTATCGCTCTGGTTCATCAATAATTAGACCGGTTCCAGGCCATTCACCTCACCAGTCCGGTATTCTCAGGTCTACATCTAGCAAAAGTACCAATTTAATCTTTACATTTCAAAAGCGTTGAAGAGGATTTGTATAGATGTACTCTTGGTATTTCGGTGCTTGTTTGTTATATGTTTGAGAAATGCGCGGATTGTTCTGAATTTGATTAAACTTACATTTCTTTGTTCTTACTTTCAGGTAGAATCTATATCTCTTTTAAGTAAATGCAGTGATAATCATTTTTTTCCTCCATTTCTTCCTTATTCCTCTCCCACCCTCCTACGCTCTGTTTTATCAACTCTGTTTCCTGGCGTTCCTCTTCTGCCCAATTTTTAAATATATGTTTTTTTTTTCTCAATTTATCTCTTCATAATATACCTCTTTCTTACCATCTTTCTCCATCACTCTCTTTCTCTACCTATCCTTCTCCCATCATGTCTTCCAGTTCATCCCCATTCATCTGCTACCGCAATATATAAATTTGTGTTTCTGAGATAACATTTTTTTTAGGAGCCATTTATGCGGACAAACGTAACAAATGTCTCGAGATCAGTTCCAGTTTAAATAACATAATATGAAGACAAGCAAACTCTTCTTTTCTTTATTCTGTCCAAATCCTAAAGTGGAATAATTTCTCTAATACTTGTGTTAACTTCATACAATCTGAAACGCTGAGTGTCTAAGGCATACGGCCGTGTGTGAAAGCTCTGCTTATTGCGAAAGACGCCCAGTATTAAGGACGTCGAGAGAATTAGCGGCTGCCACCTAAATCAACCTGGCTGCAGCGTTTTCCACATCTTACTGCTGCTATCAAGCTTGGGGATTTAGCATTTATATAATAATTTCCGATCATAAATGGCGTAAGCACCAAGGACAAATATGAAGATTCTGCTAATGATATTGATTATTTCTTGTATCACTGTTTCTTATGGCCGAAATTAGTAACTGTTTAAATTCAGTTGTAACCTGCGACAAAATGTTTTCTTCCTTATGTAACAATGCATACCCAAACCGTCTCAGAAATGTCTTTGTTCCGGACATATGGATTTCGTTTTTAAAGTACGTCAATGTTAGATTTTCAAATGCTCATTTTGTTCTTCAAACAATGCCATCATTTTGTCAGCCATGTTAAGACTGATTCTTGATGAAGAGACTGTGGTATAAAATGAGGGAATATTCGAGAATGGCCACCAAAAATCGATATGATCTTCCAGAATTTTTATTCGGCCCTACTTTAAACTGCATCTTTATGATGACCTTTATTAAAAAAAGAACTCAGTCAATGAAATCGGCTTATTATTATATTTTTCTGATAAGGTGGGTCGCATAAATGTTGAAATTTTGATAAATCAATGCAAAATTAGGAGGAAAAAAATTGTATTACAGGACTAACTTTGGCATTTCAATAAGGGTTGCTGAAACCAGGGGAGAGATAAGGATGTTGGAATCTTGTTTTGTGGCTTGTGGTTTTGAGATAATTATAAAGTTCGAGTCTCCGACTCTCTTTCTGTCTGTCTTTCTGTCTGTCTGTCTCTCTTTGTCTGTTTTTCTTTTCTTGTATGTGTGTCTGTTTTTAACCTCTTACTTTCTGTCTGTTTATCTCTCTATCTGTCTGACTCTCTTTCTCTCTCTCTCTGACTCTTTCTCTCTCTCTCTCTCTCTCTCTCTCTCTCTCTCTCTCTCTCTCTCTCTCTCTCTCTCTCTCTCTCTCTCTTGTCTATTTTTGTCTTCTTTCCTTTGTATCTCTCTCACTCTTGCTTATTGCTTTCTGTATTACATCTCATAATATTTTTTTCTGTAATTTTGCGATAAAAATTGTGGATTACGCTTTGAGAGCTAAAGATCTCTTGGAGGTATAGCTCCGTATTAATTATGTTTACAATTTTCTTTTATAAAATGGATCTGAACCATATATGTGTGTGTGTGTGTGTGTGTGTAATTGGAAGAGCCTAAAGCATTTTATTGAAAGGAAATACGTAAACACACAAAAATAAAAGTAAAAAAAAAAATTGTTACCATACTATTTTATGATATGCATGACTGTTTTTTTTTTTTTGTTAAAACAATCTGAGAGTTAAACGTTCTGTTTGCCTATAACAAGTTATTTGAAGTATTTTTATAGCTGCGTCTTTACCACTTTCAGCTAGAGTATAGTTCTTGTTGCAGCAATGTCATCTGTTGAGTATTGTATCTTGCTAGCATTAATATTGATAAGCTGTCGGAAGCGGACAGATATACAATTTTTTTCTCAATGAATTTGAAATCGTAAAACATATAAAAAGAAAAGAAAAAAAAAGCGGCGATTCTTTTGGCATAAACAATTCTTAGTTTGGTCTGTTTGTGGGCGCGTTCAAATCCCTAACGTCCTGTCACTGGGTCTGTGGCAACATCTGGCGTCTTAAATCCTGGTCAGAATCTGTTTGGTTTGAAGAGTGAATTTAAAGAGAGAAGGGGAAAAAAGTTGCTAGATGACATTTCTCTCGTCGGGTTTTGTTAAGTCAGCACTGGAAATACATTGAACAACAAGAATTATGGTTTTATCGGTCTAAGTTTATTGCAAATTTAGTTCTTAAAAATCTTAACGTGGAGATTTAGCTATAATAATATTCTTTAATTTGCTTTTTAGATTTCAAGGCATTTTACTAGTATACTATAATTTTACTATAAGCATACATATACATTTTTTTGTTACACCGGTCGTTTTGGTTACTTGCCTTGCGAGTAAGAACTGTTTTTGAATTTTTATCTTTATATCTTTTTCTCTCCTTTACTGTAAAATGTTTTTCTCTAACTAGTGTACTTTTGCATCTTTGTTTCAGATGAAACAAAAATAAGGTAGAAAATCAGAACTCCACGAGCGCGGGAGCTGTGTCTGATTGGGTCTGCACTACAACTGCTCCACTCTCTAGAGATCCCCTAGCCCCAGCCTCTTGTTGTGTTGGAAGCTGACGCTGACGCTCGGGTGTCTCGTCAGCAGCTGGAGAGTCTTGGGGTGACTCACAGTGCTGTCTTACATCTGCTCCTCTTGTCGGTTAAGGTTCACAGAAGATAAGAGGTGAGTCCAGTTTTAACACGGTTCGGGAAAAGTAGCACTATTGAACAGTAACGTGGAGAGCGATAAATTAGAACTCGTTACAAAAATTTGCTCGCAAGTAAAATAATGGTTATTATGAAGGAAGAGTGGTCAAACTATGATGGTAGAACACAAAATGGCACGGTAAGGTTTGATGTTACGGTAGCAATATAGTTTTTTTTGCGTCTTAGGAAAGACATAAAAAAGGAAGAAAAAAAAACTGGTTAAAATAATTTTTAAAAAAATCAGTGTGAAACCTCTGTACATATTTCTGTATGTTATGCGCTTGATCTAAGTCTAGTTTTATGTCAGCAATTATTTATAACCAGTTTTAGCAGATTACTGACAGACACTGCTGGCTTGACACGACAAATACCACAGAAACGACCGAAATCTCAGGTTAAACAGTTCTCGGTGTGATTAAAAAGATCGACACTATCTAGTCGGACCCAGTCATCTCATAAAGCACAAGTTTAATCGTTGTGAAACCATTTGGTGATAAGGTGTTTTAAATTGTTATCACCTTCTAATGGTGATTCAAACAGTTTAAAGATTTAATTTGGATCTAATGTTTGCTCCTGCGTGTAGTAAACATTTAATCTGCAGTTTTAATGAAGCTTAGCGTATTCATGGGTTAAAAGAACTTGTAGTGGCTTATTCTTTTTTTCTGTTGAAAAAATGTAGTAATTATTGCATGACTTGTATCATAGGCCATTTTGTTTAAAGATTTCTTACCAGCCAGACATGGTGACACACACTGGTAGCGAGTTCACAATTTAATTTAGGGAAATCACGATATGATCACGTCGAGAGAATGACATCAATCAATTTAAACAATGGAGATTTTTTTCCCCTTTGTTGTGGCCATGTTGAGTCCACAGTCATTAGAATTGTAGATGCCGATTTCCAGATTGTGAAAAAAAATCAATGAATCTTTGAGGTAAAGGTAATGGAAGGCCAGCATGGCCGGATAAGCTACTCATGGTTTTGATGGGGAAACTGTCGACCTGTGAGCCGAGTGTGGATTGTCACGTCTTTGTGTTTTATGTTTTGAGAATGAAATGAAACAAAAAGAGCAAACCCTCTCTAGCGACCTGATTAAAGGATATACAAATAAGGATGTGAATAACGCAAAGCGTATCCCCAGAGTTTCACAGTATACTGGTCTAGAGGAGTAAGATAGTAGTACTATCCTTGTGGTTGGAAATTAACTGATAGTAAATCTGCTAGAATATATAAATTTCCCAGAAGAGTTGCACCCATTCTCATGAAACTCTAGATGTGACAAGATAACGCGCGCCTCTCAGTTGCCAGAGTTCTCTTGTCTCCAGTACCAGCTCTGAAGATGCTCACATCTGAAGAGACATTGTGGTCCAACCTCTTCCAATCGTAAAGTCGCTGGCTCGATCCCTCTTTTGTATTCCAGCCGCGGCGCTTGGTTAAAGAAAAAATCCACTTTTAAAGTGAAAATGCGTCGCAAACTACAATGAAAGAAAATGTCATGTGTTGTAGGTTAGTCGCCCCTGTATAATCACTCATGCTCCCCTGTGAGTTGAGAAAGCCAAATAGTTGGTTTTAATCTGATTTGCGCTATAGCATCACATTTCTAGCTCTTAAAGCCTTTTGTTTTAACTTCCTTATAATCAATACAATTAGACCATCATGATTTTAAATCCTCCACTTAGAATAAGATTTTCTTTTTAGATATTTCTCAGTTTACTTTAGAAGTTGAGAGATTCTCCTATTTATGACGGTTAATGTAATGTTATTTGTATGCTTTGCTTGATAATTAACTTATTTTTATCCGGTATTTCTATAACAGCGTTCAGCTACAACTGCTTCATGGTCGTTTTAAGGAACAAAACCAATTAAACTCTTTTCATAGTTTAATCAAGTCTTAATCAAGTCTGTGATCTAAATTCCCAGGGCACCAGTTCCTTCCTTGATTGCTACAAAAATAAAATAAATAATTGAAAACAACGCACTATTATCTGCTACAATTGGTGCATCAGCACTTTTTCAGACTTTGTAGGTGATTTTTCCAGACTCACACATCCAGATTTGGCATCTAAATTTTGTAGTGAGCTCGGTAAAGGATAAAAGTTCTAAGAACTTAAAGACAGTTCGAAGCTTAAGGCATGGTGACCGCCGTGAGTTGAGGCTATTTTCACACAATCGCTCTTCACAGTAGAGTACAATGTAACTTGTAAAAAAAAAAAACTAACAAAAAGAGCACAAGGTTACATCTAATTTTAAAATTATTTTTGTACACAGATTTGCACTTTCAGAATATCCGCTGTCTTTATCTAAATATAGTTTAGATTTGAATCAATGATGGCATACTACTTAGATAGCTCGGAAAAAAATAACTGTTTTCAAATCTAGTCTTGTAGCGACAGAGAGTTTGTCAGAAGAGCAATGGATAGCAATGCTGAAGGAAACGGTTCAATTTCTTGTTGTTGGGATGGGCTGATCCCGTCTTACCAGCACGAACCTTGTCTCGGTATAAGACTCTCCGACAAACTCAGTCGACGTGAAAAATTAACAAATAATATTAAATTTGGAGGGTAGACTCGATGACCGAGTTCAGCTTTTCATTTGAATTTCTCAACATTATCTTTTCACTGTGACTAACAATAAAGTCCCACTCCCAAAGGATATCTTTTTCGACAATCTAAAAACTGTAATCCATAAAATTGGATATCTTAAAGTTTTATAAGAGTTCATCGTAAAATTTAATACTAAAGGACTTTTTTTTTTTATCTCGTTTGGCAATGATCAAAGCGACACGTAAATGATAACATAATTTTACAGGAAGAGACAAGCTGTTACGAGCGGCCGTGTGGTTCTGTGATAACAGAGTATTTGACAATGCCAAACCATTAATAGAATTACAAAAGTCACTTAAATTGAAAATAAAAAAGTATAACGTAATAAAATGCACAGCGGACTTTACCTTGATAACCGCGTTTTTCGATCGAAAAAGAACTCATTGTGGTTTTCTGTAATCGAAATGGCAGCACAAATTGAAAGGCTTTATTATTCGGTTTTCGTTTCTTCTCTTCTTCCTTTTTTTTTTGTTATTTTATGTGCACTTCAAGGCTTTCATGCCTGCAATCCATAATGGATTAGAATTGTGATGTGTATTCGTTGGCGATGGCAGCTTTTGATTATTGCATAGATTGGAACCTTGACAATAAATCCATTTTCCTCGCGCTGTAATGTTTATTAGAATTTCCGAAACAAAAGATGGAATATAAAAGCAATGACAAACACGAAAGTCAAGAGCTGTGGTCGAGCAGATTTCAACTGCAACGTAATCAAAATACATGACATCTCCATAAAAGCAGTGATCAATTTAGGTGGTAGAGGGGTTCTTAATAATAATTGTTGAAATGGAAATTAAAATAAGAGGTAAAACAGGGCATACGTGGTTTTTTTCTCTTGTTTGTTGTTGATTCTAAGTCTTGTATGGCTACAACTAGTGCTTGTACCATCGCGTAGCTCTAGACATCGTCAGCGTCAGAGGCAGCGGCTAGGGCCATCGAGGTTCTAGCCTCTGACGGTAACAAAGATTACTGGACTCCGGTCAAGATACACGGTAGGGCTAGTTAGATGAGACGCGATACTATCTCCACAAAACTGAATCGAGAATTCGAACTCTAAATCTTAGACATTTCAGATTACCATTTTACCAACATCTACCTGATCCCCTACATTTCAGAAAGAAAAGGACTTTACCAAGGGGTTTTAATCAATGCTAGAAGTACGGTTTTTCAATTCTAGAAACGCATAATGCTTTTTATTGCTATTTTGTTTTGTTTTTTTCAAGTAACAAAGTGTTTATACAAATCATGTCGACTGCAAAGTACAACCATTTATTATCAACATTTTAATTTATCACAAATCAATATGGTAAAGTATCAAACAAAGAGAAACTAATAGCCTTCAATGTGCCTTCTTGCACAAAAATCTGACCCCTTTTTTGCCCGAGACTTCTTGTTCCAATGAGAGTATTACTAATTGCTTTAAAAAAAAAAAAGCTGAAAATGGAAATAGCTCAAGGAATACAAATCTTTGTCCTATAAAATATTTATGGATGATTTTATATTTTGAAACATAAGATCCTAAACTCAAAGACATACAAGTTAACTCAGCAAGTCAAATAAAGATCCTTTCTTCGATTGTATTGGAACATCGCAAGTTAACTCAGCAAGTCAAATAAAGATCCTTTCTTCGATTGTATTGGAACATCGCAAATGAAAGTATCCCTCCACCTTTCTTCTACCACCCCCACTCTGCTCAAACACACACACACACCACACACCACACACCACACACTCTCAAAAACACACTCATGCCCATACACGTCTGTCTCAACAAATTCTAGAAGGAAAGTTTTAAAAAACCGGAGCACTTTTATTCCATTGACTTAATTGGTATCAATCAAATCATAAAAAGACATTAAAAACGTAGAATTTTACATTTTATTTCTTACAACCATCGCCGTTCGCATTTCTCTTTAACCTTAGACATCGGATCTTTCATTTTTTTGTATTTAATCATTACTCTGATTACATTCTTTGGCATAGTTATGCTCAAAATTTATTCAGTTTTAGACTGAAAAACATCCGCATCTGTAAGCTAGCCATGACGTGATCCACGCATACCTAACATTAGAAGCCTTTTCTCGAGGTCACCAGTCTCTGTCAAACCAATGATGAGCCTAGGTGGTTACAAGTGGATGATGTCTTTTTCTATAATTTTTTATTGGTTTACATTTTTCCTAAAAAAATATGTGCATCATTTAGGAAATAGTTTGGCATTGTTAGGAGATAATCATTTTTTTTTTAAATAGTTTTTTCAAAATCTTCTTCAGAGCATACATTGCATGCCATGCCATGGATGAAGAGGATAAGGCGTCAAAAGGAAAGACCTCCTCTTACACACACACGAACACACTCTCGCACACTCTTGCGTACACACATAGCAAAAACGATTTGTCTTATCACGGACTTTAGAAACATACACAACTTGATCATTATGAAAACGAAAGCCTTCACCGCCGGAGCATAATGTTGTAGATCGCGCGGCCTTGTATCTGTATCCCAGAGGACAATCAGCTCATCATACACACATCACGTCCAAGTGGAAAACCCAGACCGACCGTGCGACACGCACTCACATTAGATCCCCGTAACTCACCCGTGCTGGAATCCAGGCAGGGACTCTACAATTATCCTCTTGGCTCTGAATATTTTTCTCGACCTTGCTTTAAAGCGATCTTCTCAAGAACCTCTTGTCTTAATTAATTAGCTTAAAGAAGGTCTTTAGTTCTGGTAGATCTGGGTCGGTTGGGCATATTAGCGACTAGGGACTGATTTAAGAATCTTTAATATCAATCAGGGCTAGGCGAAATAATCAGCAGGCAGAAAAGCAATTGAAATAATTTTGTACATTGCTTCAACGAAAATAATTATATAATTATTATTGATTATGAGATGATTGTCACTGGTTGTCACTGCAAATTCAGGTAATGATCCATTTTGGATTAATCTATTTCTGGGAACCTGATCTAGAGTAACTGCCTTCAAATAATCATAATCTTTAGCAGTTTCCTTTGTACATGTCAAGGTCTGGTAAAGACAGATTATTTATTGTCGATGATGTCTAGAGATAATTCTGTGACCGTTGCTGTTACCGGCCATCTTGTGAAGATAAAAGCTGATGCCAACCACCGATTTAACCAGATTTAACCAAATCTCTAAAAGTTTACCTGAGTTTTTCTCCAAAAATGAACAACCCTAACAACAACAGCAACATAAACATAAACAACAATAACAGTGCAGGTTATATGTATTTGGAGATAACAAAAACACAGATTTATAGGATATAAAATTAGTGATGTTTGCTACACAAAGAGTGATAGGTTTCTAATTCTAAGCTCTCGATGTATCTTGTTTTCACATTTGGCCACAATTAGCATCTTAATCGCCTCAGAAACTGAGTGTCGAGTGAGAGAGCAGCGTCAGAACCTGATTAGCTGCCCCGGCCGGATATGTGCAAAGTTTAATGTTTGGATGGAGACGGGCCGTCTGCGATAAATAAATTATGAGCTTCAGCTTTCAATCGGGTTTGCTATTCGATGGAACAGAAACGTTAAGAGGTTACCTCGCATGGGACGGGTTCTATCGGCACAAGAATCAACCAGAGAAAACACCGGTACTCTCAGGTGGAAAAAAAACTGTACTGGTATAGGAGTTTCCCATCTAAATCAAACACCTTGTCTATGTTTATCATCTGTGTAAGCGATACAAGTCATCACATCATCTCCTCCGTTCTCCGTTTCTCTGTCTGTTTCTTGTTCTTTTGCTCACAGTGACTCTATCTCTCCCTCTTTCTCTCTCTCTCTCTCTCTCTCTCTCTCTCTCTCTCTCTCTCTCCCTCTCTCTCATCCCATCTGTTGGTCAGTCTCTCACCCTTTCTCTTTTTGTGTCTTTATTAATTTTTTTCCCACTTGGTTCTTCTTGTTCCCTTCATCTATACATCTTCGTTTTCATACCCATTTGTCTGAATGTTTCATCATTCTCCACGTCTGCCCTCTCTAAATTCTTCCTCCTTTATTTCTTTTTCTATTTTTTAAAACTTCTTACCTAATGATATTTGTAACTTACTGCTATACTGTATACATCAGTTGCTATCATCATGATTTTATCACTCCTTCGTCTCTATCTCTGTCCGTTTCTCTCTCTCTCTCTCTCTCTCTCTCTCTCTCTCTCTCTCTCTCTCTCTCTCTCTCTCTCTCTCTCTCTCTCTCTCTCTCTCTCTCTCTCTCTCTCTCTTTCTCTCTCTCTCAACCTCTCTCTTCCCATCTCTCACCATGTGTTTTATATTAAATTTTCTAATCTCTTTTTTCTCTCTCTTCATTTCTCTACAAGCTAATCTCTTCATGACTCATTTTTGTACTTACTTACAAATATCCCTTGTCTTTATCTCGACTGCTTCTATTCTTTCCATATGAATTATTCTCTTGTAGGTCTCTATCTGTTTCTTTCTTTAACTTCTCTTTTGCGCAAATCTTATTGCTTCGTATCTTAACTCTATATTTGTCCTTCATATAATAAACTCTTTTCGTTTTCTCTTTTTTTCAGACCACTATCCCCTTATTTTATTTCTATATCGTCTCGCTTCATTTAATATAATTTTTTTTCATCTACTCATTACGATTGTTCTTTTTTTCTTTGTTTAAATCATTCAGTCTGTGCTTCAATGTCAGTTCCAGTTTCTGGACAGCCACTCTGCCAGTCTGTCTGTCTGTCTGCTTCTCTCTCGCTCTCTATCTGTCTCTCTCTCTCCGCCCTCCCCCCCTCTTTCTCTCTTTCTCTCTCTGTGTCTCTCTCTGTGTGTCTCTCTCCCCCCCTCTCTCTCTCTTTCTCTCTCTGTGTCTCTCTCTCTGTCTCACGGTCTCCCTATAACCAGCGTGGCGCGAGAATCAAAGCGAGTGATCGATATAGCGGAAGTTCAGACAATATTAGCTCTGTGTGTGTGAAGTGATTGATTATTTGTTATTGCTCTGCGGTCCCGAGCAATAGGCCTCGGAAACACGCCAAGTCTCTTCAAACCGAAGCCGCTTTTCTCTTTATCTGCATCGATGATTTTGCGATGGTAACCTACTGCCTTTATAATGTCTTTAGTGGAAAAATACTTGAATGTGTAAAATAGCTCTTAATTAGTGCAAAGAAAAAGTTTAATTATTACTACTTCAATTTTGGCATCTACAGTTATGTGGTACAAAAGCAAGTAAATTGCTGTGAATGTGCATTAGCAACAAATGACATCCAACAACTTCAAAGTAGTTTTTTTTTCTTAACGATGTTTAAAGGTGGTAGGTGGTGTTACTTTTATAATTAAATAAAAAAGAAAAAATCAGTGGCCTTATATAACTAATAATAATGATACTGTTGAGGCGCAACATTCTTATATACTAACAGATAAAACCTCAGCTCAGAAGATAAAATTTAATTTATAATTAAATGAGAGAACATTCAAACTTTCCTTTGATCTGAGGTGTATTTATGTTTATTTTTTATTAAAAAATAAGATGAAATAAAACTGCTGCTTACTTATCTTCTTATGAGGAAGTATGAATTTCTGCTCTGTCCTTTTTAATTTATCTTTTTTTTCCGGCTAAAATTTTTACTCTGACTTACCCCGGGCTTTAGTCGCTGCGAAGCATCTAGTCAACTTAGCAACCTCAAGATCAAGCCAATAGAGTGGGAGAGGTGATGGTGCTTAAACCTATAAGATCTATAATAAACGATAAATCGTGAAGCGGTACTGCCCAGTAGCCATTTCCCATGATTATCTCTTCCTGCGTTCAGTAGCTGACCACAGTCGCCGTGCCCTGGTTTCTCCTTACTTAGCTCCCACTGGATATATCTGAGTGTGCGTCCATCCAATCATAATCTCTTGTCCAGGCCATTGACCGCTCCTACGCACTCTCTGAGTGTTGACCCCTGTCCACATTACAGACCTGATATTAAGAAGATGCGTAGATTCACAGCTAACATTTCTCTACATTTCTTTGGCCTGTCTTGACCATTCTCGTGCTGAAAAATACGCCGACCATGTATGTTGCTTTGATAGATATGTTTTGCAATATCGACTAAGTTTGAAATTATTTCAGAAGTGAAACATTTCGAAATGCCATGATTGCTTTGGCTCTCTGGCATGTCTCCTCTTTTGTCTTGGATTTTACTTGGTTTCTTTCATGGCAGTTGAGTTTCATTAATTGATACGAGGAACTGGTTGAGAAACACTTACAACTCACTCTGTCTCCCTTTTTATAAGTTACATTCTCTCTCTCTCTCTCTCTCTCTCTCTCTCTCTCTCTCTCTCTCTCTCTCTCTCTCTCTCTCTCTCTCTCTCTCTCTCTCTGTGTCTCTGTTTCTGTCTCTGTGTCTCCCTCTCTTTCTCTCTCTCTCTATCTCTATCTCTCTCTCTCTCTCCCTTTTCCCTCTCATTGTCTCTCAGTCTGATAATTATCTCTTTCTTTGTTTCTTCCATAATATCCTACATTTATCTCTGCCTGTCTCTGTTTATGTATTTTTTTTCATTCATTTAATAATGACTTCTAATCCATCTATAAAGTTACTCTATATCTTTTTCGTCTTATTTTGATCTTTCCCTTAGCTCCTTCGATCTTTATTAAAACAATATCGACCTCTTAAATTTTTCAACCTGAAAAAAAAAGGTCTCTTCAATCCGCAAAATTTTTGTATTCTCTTGAGCCGTTTCCACAGGTCCCACAACCAATGCGTTCTTTGGTTTACACACTCTTCCTAAATGTTGTCGTCACTCTATGTTCTGATTCGCAGCTAACAGGTTTTATGTATCGTTCTAATTTGTTAAAATCTCCATTAAATATTTTATATAACCACAGCATCAGCGCTTTTCGTTACTCTTAGAATGCACAAAAAGTTACGAGACTTGTTTAATAAAGAATTATACATTTTTTCAGTGTTTCAACAAAGAATGAAGTGATTTTTAAAAAAGTTCTGCACAATATCATTTTGTGTCAGTGTTACTTTGTTTTTCGACAAACCTAGATCTAACTCTTCTTTACAACAAGATGGTCAAGGGAGTATCACCAAAAGCTGATCATCCGAACAGTGGCTCTTATATAATGACCTTGTTGACCGCTACACCTGGCTAAGCAGAATTAACCAGTGACCCTGGGCCTGAGGCTAATCTGGCACCAAGCCTATTGCGGCCAAGCCCTGCGATGGCCCAGCATGCGATATTGATGATCACTGAGCGATGGCTGGATCCCTCAGACAATCGATGAATTACAGTTACACACTAATTCTACCTGATTAAAAACAAAAATACTGACTCCAGGATTCATTCGCTATATGAACAATCTGCTCCCTGAGCAATGCACACACATGGGCTTTGTCGTCAGCTTTATTTGATGGAATGCGTGTGTAACTTGCTCAAAGAACGTTATACAAAACCAGTTCCAACGTCTCCTTTTCTGATTCTCTATCTGTTTGGAAAGAAGTGTTGGAGCAACAACCCTAGGCGCTCCTTGCCCCGGCAGCTCGCCGCTGTCTATGTCATATCTTGACGGTCGCGGCAAGTGATTGGTTTGTAACTGAATGGTTATTGCCCCCTATGTCATATCTTGACGGTCGCGGCAAGTGATTGGTTTGTAACTGAATGGTTATTGCCCCCTATGTCATATCTTGACGGTCGCGGCAAGTGATTGGTTTGTAACTGATTGGTTATTGCCCCCTATGTCATATCTTGACGGTCGCGGCAAGTGATTGGTTTGTAACTGAATGGTTATTGCCCCCTATGTCATATCTTGACGGTCGCGGCAAGTGATTGGTTTGTAACTGAATGGTTATTGCCCCCTATGTCATATCTTGACGGTCGCGGCAAGTGATTGGTTTGTAACTGAATGGTTATTGCCCCCTATGTCATATCTTGACGGTCGCTGCAAGTGATTGGTTTGTAACTGAATGGTTATTGTCCCCTATGTCATATCTTGACGGTCGCGGCAAGTGATTGGTTTGTAACTGAATGGTTATTGCCCCCAAACTCTTTGACACAACAGTAAAATCTGCAGTTATTTTTTTCTGGAAACGAATTACGGTGACTAGTGATATTAAAATTCCACCTTAATATGCTTGTGACTCATTATCTTTTTTAAACATTTTTTAAGATTTGAAAAAGGAAACAGGTTTGTGGTTTGTTTTTTCTGAAAGGATTCAAGGAACACAATTTAATCTTAAGACTGGACGCTATCGCTCTTTTTCGAAGGCTATCCACTATCTGTCTGTCTCTCAGTCTTTGGCTCTTTCAGTCGTAAGAAAATTATAAAAAAAAATCAATTCGATTTTTAAGATCAAGAGACTCTTCCAAATGAAATCAGTTGTGAAACAGCTCTGCTATAGTTGCTAGAATAACAGCGATTGAAAGTATACCTGGTCGAACTGCCCAGTATTATATTACATTACAATGACACTCATCAGTCGTATGCAAGAATAGCACCGATCAGTAATATAGCTGAATAGCACATAGCAGATGTATACTTCACTGCAATTACACCCATAAGGAGTATATTTGAATAGCACAGATCATTAGTATACTATACTACAATTAGACACATTTATCAGGAGTAAACTAGAATAACACTGATCAGTAGTTTACCTGAATAACACTGATCAGTTTTTTTTTTACTACACTACAAGGAAAAAAAACATCATTAATATAGTAGAATATTAGCGATCAGTATTATACTACGCTGCAATAATACCAATCATTAGTATAGTACAATAGCAGCGATCAGTATTATTTATACTACAATAATACCCATCATTACTATACTAGAATAGCAGGGATCAGTATTATACTACACTACAGAAATACCCATCAGTAGTATAGTACAATAAAAGCGATCAGTATTATACTACACTACAGAAATACCCATCAGTAGTATAGTACAATAAAAGCGATCAGTATTATACTACACTAAAATAATACCCATCAGTACTATACTAGAATAGCAGCGATCAGTATTATACTACACTACAATAATACCCATCAGTACTATACTAGAATAGCAGCGATCAGTATTATACTAAGCTTCAATAATACTCATCAGTAGTATACTAGAATAGCAGCATCAGTATTATACTACACTACAATAATACCCATCAGTACTATACTAGAATAGCAGCGATCAGTAATATACTACACTACAATAATAACCATCGGTAGTATACTAGAATAGCAGCGATCAGTATTATACTACACTACAATAATACCCATCAGTAGTATAGTACAATAGCAGCGATCAGTATTATACTAAGCTTCAATAATACTCATCAGTAGTATACTAGAATAGCAGCATCAGTATTATACTACACTACAATAATACACATCAGTACTATACTAGAATAGCAGCGATCAGTATTATACTAAGCTTCAATAATACTCATCAGTAGTATACTAGAATAGCAGCATTAGTATTATACTACACTACAATAATAGCCATCAGTACTATACTAGAATAGCAGCGATCAGTATTATACTACACTACAATAATACCCATCAGTAGTGTACTAGATATAGCAGCGATCAGTATTATACTACACTACAATAATACCCATCAGTAGTATAGTACAATAGCAGCGATCAGTATTATACTACACTACAATAATACCCATCAGTAGTATAGTACAATAGCAGCGATCAGTATTATACTACACTACAATAATACCCATCAGTAGTATAGTACAATAGCAGCAATAGTATTATACTACACTACAATAATACCCATCAGTAGTATAGTACAATAGCAGCGATCAATATTATATTTAAATTGGACCAATGTTAATTGTGAAGCAAGTTGGTGGCGGTTTTTCATTTTATTTAAAAAAAAAATGTTGAATTACTAATCAAAATGGGAAAAAAGCACGCAAAAAACAAGAAAATTAAGACTGCTTTTCTAACAAGTATGAATATTCACATCTCCTAAAACATGTGCTGCTATAGACTTATGAGGTCAAAAGGCTTTCTCGTCGTCCAATTTTGCTATGTTTACGAAAAAATTTGATCATCTTTCATGGTTTTTTTTGTAGTTATGTTTAAAGAAGGATTTTTTGAAAAATGCTATGAAAGTTTCGATCGAATTGGACACGCGTACCCTCAACACACACACACATTTATATATATATATATATATATATATATATATATATATATATGTGTGTGTGTGTGTGTGTGTTTGAAGTACATTCCACCATTGGCTGCAGAAAACCATATCTGCCAATAATTCAATGCAAAATTTAAGAACTGAAAATACTGTTTTACACAAGTTTCAAGTTGATCACTTACAAATATTGTTACGTTCTAGTTTGAAAAAAACAATCACATTGCAATTATTACAATAAGATGCTTTGAGCAGAGCGCCCATCTTTCACCTCAGATTAGTTTAATTATGAGTCAAGTATGTTTTGTTTCAAAATAGTGTTTCCTTTTCTCTACCACCCATTTATGATTTAAGCAGCTGTTAAATGATGCCCAAAAAGTTTAAAACTACAAAAAAAAAAAATTAAATTAATTTTAAAAAAGTGCTATTGTAATCACTCTCAGCTAATTTTAACCAATTATTAAAATGGTTTGGAATTCCTGTAGTGAAACTCAGCCTACACGCAATTTAAAAAAAATTCGTTTGACTTAGTTATCTTTAATTCCATTGTGCTGCCGGCGCAGATGCTATTCATGCCATGACTGATGCTTATTTTTTGTTTCTAAATAAAAATCGATATTGCTGAAAGGTTGCAGGCATATAAAGGTTATACAAAATTAGTTTGAATTTCTTAATAAAATTTCAGCTTGTCAGCGCTATTATTTCCAACACCCGATAACTCAGAATACCATGTCAAGACTTGTAGTTGCAAAAAGTGATTAGTAAAAATATTGTAGTTTCTATTTCGAGTAATGCTTTGTAGGCCGAGCATCTGTAGAAATAACATTTATTAGAGTTCTTAAAATTTTGCTGGAGAAAAATCATTAAGAGCTTGCCTTTTTTTTTTCATTACTCTTTGATGCGTAAATTGACTTGCATTTCATCAAACAACAAATTGGTCAAATTTGGACGGCATTCCAAACCTATATCAATGATAGTAATTTTCGATTATTTTCAAGCGGTTTGTTCCGCGTTCTGCGGTAGCTATGCTAAAGGTGTGATTACCTCTGATTAAAGCAGAGGGAGAGAGATAGATGGAGGAAAAAAAGAGAGAGAGAGAGAGAGAGAGAGAGAGAGAGAGAGAGAGAGAGAGAGAGAGAGAGAGAGAGAGAGAGAGAGAGAGAGAGAAAGGAAGGGGAGGGGGAGGGGGGGGGCAATCAGAGCAGTTGCTTGTAGCACTAACCAGAACGCCGACTTTATCCAAATGACATAACTTTAGAAATTTCATTTCCATAATAATTCTTAGAAAAACCATTAAATAACCATTCACTGTTTTGGAGCTCCAGACAGATACAGTTCAGAGTGACATGACCCTCAGCCTACTTGGTGACCTCATTAAGAAATGCTTAAAAACTGACCCCATCGACACACCGATTCGTTTTATTTGATGCTGATGGTTATTTAATTTCAATCAAAACATTTTCCTTCATAGTAATTAAGATAAACACTGCATGTTTGTATCAAATGTTTGCACCTTTATTTCTCATTCCAGATAGCACGATTGTGTGAGGGGCAGGCAGTAGTTCCAGAGGTTATTCGTAACAAAGACACAGTGAGGGAAAAGCAGCACCACAAACAAAGAACAAGTAAGTATATTTATGTTACAATCTGAATTATTTTATCTTTCTAACATACGTGTCTATTAAGATAAAGCAAATGCCGAAAGTTTCGAGGTGTTTGGAGTTTCTTTTACAACAACATATTCATTTCTCAACTCTTTTCTTTATTATCAAAGACAAAACAGACGGAGGCGGGTGATTTATATAAATGGGAAAACTAACATAACTATACACGCTATCTGGATATAGGAGTGTACAGATAAACTCCGAGATGTCAGTTTTGTTCTTAACTTCTTATTTCTTGGTCAGACATGGCGTAATGGTTGCAGAAGATGTAAATAAAACATTGTTTTAGGGAGAAACTTTATCAAGCGGCAAGGAAAAGAATATTTCCTCACCTTTAAAGTGAAACTTTGAACTGGAGGCGGAAGCTCAACTTTTCCCAAGATATCGTGCCGCTATGATTTTCAATATAAAAACAACCGATTTTTTCCTCCTTTACCTTTTTTAATAGTTCCTTTGGCTTACCGACCAACTGTTATCATTTTGAGAAACGCCGAAACAATTACAGAGTCCATCTTTTGTCTCCACACTTATTCTAATAATTATCGAATTGTTCCACTGTTGATGCTTTGGAGATTTTCAACTCGTGTTTTAGCCACTATAAGTGGCGGTAGATAACTAGTTGATTTTTGGTTAAAATTTGCTCCATTCAAACAAAAGAAAAACGAAAAACGAAATAATATGAAAAAAAAAACCAGAGGTACAAATAAAACTGACAAAGGCAAATATTCTGTAATATAATATTTTTAAGCATAACTGTCTGTCTCTGACAAATTTAATCTTTTAACTTAAAGGCTAAATCTATCTTGGTCTACCTTAATGAAGCGATGCTGTTCTCCCAACTCAACACTATGAAGATTTTCATTCTTTCCCTCATAGAGGATTCCTTGGAAAGCGTCTTTGAGAGATCATCTTTCGCTATTACTGAAAACTGTTGACTTTACGCTGAGGACTTTGGTAAAGTCTGTCACATCCTTTCCTTTTACTATGTCTTAGTTCCCGTCTTCGATGAGCAGTCAGATGTTCACTTTCTTCTTTTCTGCTATAATTTATGATTTTTTGGCCATTATTGCCATTGACTACCATATAAGCTGTGTTGATGCATCTCAAAACTTTTAAAACAATCGTCTTTTCCATTAAGATGCTCCAAGTGTCATTTCCAAAAGTCGAAATTAGTGAGTTATTCAAGATTCACATAAGGTCAGATTTTTTACGTCTTTTCACATTATTCTTTTACATTTGGTTGCCAAGTTTGTCTTCCTTACTTTACTTTACATCTGTAAACCTCTGCCAGAAATGTGCGGAAGGTTTAAGCAAAAATGCATACCTTGTTCTGATTTCCATATTACGGACACCTAAAAAATTAACCATTAACAGTATTATATAGGCTCCAAGTTTTAGATCAGATCATTATATATTTTTTTGTGTTTTCGTCTCTGTAAATACTCTAGAAAATGCTGATTCACATGACATGTCCATGGAGTCACCCTCCTTTTATGTTCGTAACTGCTCTGCAATACTGGTCACAAAAAGCTTAAACATATCATAAAAGACCGCGCTTAAATGATAATGTTAAGATAAAAAGTAATCTCCATAAATAACAATTGTCTTGTTGTATGTTAAACTCCAAAAGCCATCTAGACTTAAGGATTTTTTTTTTTTTTTTTTTTCAGATAGAATTTCTTTGTCACAAAAAAAATAAAACATGTTTTTCTTTTCTTTTTTTCTTTTTTTCCTTTCAAAATAAATAATCTTTACGCGGATGAAATCATATAAGACAGATTACTACCCTGATTGATACCTTTTTATTTCTGGCTATGAAATATAACCCTTAAAATTCGAAAAAAAATACTACTGCTAGCTATCTAGTTCATATGGATAACTTTTTCATTTTTTTTTTTTAGTTACTCCTAAATCATTCCAGGAATGAATTAAAACGAATAACAGAACTTCAGACATGAAGCTACTTTTTCTTGCATTTTGTCTCCTATCCCAAATTCCTACTCCCGTTCTTTATCAATCAATCAGCCTGATATTTTTCCCTTGACGTCTATCTCCTTGAACGTCACTCCCTGTTGTTATATGCACCCAGCACATGACAAATGACGGGAACGCCCATTATTCTTTTTATAAACTCTTTTATTTTTCTCTCGGAGTTCGAGTGCGTCTAATAAGAAGAATAAGAGAGATAGAATCAAATGAACAGAAAAAAAAACCTAAAAAAAGATAAAACAAAACCCAAAAACAACAACAAAACAAGAACAAATAAATAAAAAATGAGAAAGAAAAAGTGCAAAGCACATTAATTTGACGTCTGCCACTCAAGGGCTACATTGTGTCTTCTTTAAAAGGTTTCGACTGTAGAGGCATAGATCGGATTTGGGCAAAGTGTCGCATTAGAGTTAGTGCTAGAAGATAAATGCGCATTTACAGCTTTTGGCAATTAATATCCATTAAAGAAGCGAGAAAGATTTCGGGGAAAGCACCTTGTTTTCGGCTTCCCCGCCCCTTATAAAAAAACGATCGCACTGAGTAAGGATGTTTGATCCGGAGAGCTGCAGCACGAGATGCTGAGCGAGGCATCCCAAGGAACTCCGCAACGCAACGATGTGAAATACACCTGTGCACTAAGCGTCAAATGGGGCTTTATCCTTTAATGATTTGGCACAGTCATACTAGACTGATATTGATATGAGTCATGGTGGACTGAACAAGAAATTGCTTTCTGAGTATTAGATGTTTTAACAAGGCTAAAAAGTAAAAAAACATTTTGTTTACTTCGGCGAATTGGCCTGTGTGGTCAGGGAGGACTAGATGCTGATTGAGACACTAGAAATGGTTTTGTGGCTGATACGAGATTTTGGATCATGTTTTTAGCTCTGCAAAACTACTTCTTACCAAGTTTTGTCTCAAACATATAATATCGAAAATTCGTTATATTTTACATAATTTTTTTAGACGTGAAGCTTCCTTATCTGTCTGTCTTAATAACCGTAGCAGCAATATAACAACTGTTTCCTTCCAGACTGCCCACTATGACTTTTATCTAGAACATATATCTGTGGAAGGATTGTCACTATTGAACTGAATAAAATCGTCGCATTGTTATTGCTTTCATCCAATAATCGCTGTGAGCTAATGTTTTAAAATCCTCAACTTTTCATTAGATCCTTTTCTCACCGCTTATTCTCATGTTTTTTTCAAATCACAAGAATAACTGTTAGGCTATGCTCTTTTTTCTGCGGGAGTTTAAAGCCTTACTTCGAATGCCTATGAGGATCTTTAGTAGCTTGGGACAGTACAAAACTAGCCACGTTCATAGCACAGACTGTACAAACGCCCAGAGATTAGACGCAAGATGCAGCGATTTTTTATGACAATCCGGCGCCAAGTGGCTCAGTCGACACGGCGTTGGGCTGACATGAAGCCTCAGACGTTCGATCCCCAGCTAGGTCAGCTAGAGATGTGGCGGGATCCTGTATATAGACAAGCCAGTCTCAGCCTCCACTAAAACTCTCTAAATAAAATTCGCCTCGAAACTTTGGGGAAGGGAAACTCAACAAAGATGTAACTAGGAACAATTTGACATAAAATGCTGACTTTTTGCTTTGCGGAGAAAGAAAAGCCATTAGATCAAGTTGCTGCGACAAATGCCTCAGACGAGGAAAAAAAGGCATATAGCCCCAAGCTGTTTACAACAAATATTGATTTTATTATATATTTTTTTTTCATCTTTCGAAAAAATGGCTCCTAAAAAAGTTAGGGCTTGATGAGCTTCAACTATAATGACAATATCTGGCCGATGTTAGGACAAAACCAACACTAACAGATTGTCGTAAGCGTTCTTCCAGGAACCAGAATGAGATTGAAAGACGCTGTACAAACGATCCACTACCTGTAACTTAATTACCTACTCCATTGATTACCATTCACACGGTACCGGGAAAAGCAATTTTAAAACAATTGAACTTTTTTCAATTAAATAATTATTTTATTTATTGCAACGGGTCAAAATGAAAATTTCCTCTAACTATTTGCAATTACTGTCGTTTGAAGAAATAGCTGTAGTTTATGACCTGACAAGGGCCAAACAAAATTTATTTCTTTTATCTTAATGACGCACTTTCCTTATTCGTTGTCATGTTCTTGCCAATGTTTTCTTTTTCTTTACTTTCTTAATGTTCATGTCATTGTTATGATTTAAAAAAAAAAACATTCTTTGCAGCTCAAAAAAAAAAAAAATAAATAAATGAGGCAGCCCACCAAAGAGTTGCTTGTATTTCAATTATTGATCTTAAACTGTGTCATCTTCAAAGACTTTATTGTACCTATGGAGACACTCACAGGTCCTGATTGCTTCAAGAATAGATTCTCAAGACATCAATTTTACCTCGTTTGGCAATGCTTAACAACGTGAGCTGTTCGTAGGATTAAAAAAGATGCAAAGGAGACAGGGACAGATGAAAGGTCGGCACGATTATCAAAAGAGAAAGAGGGAGAGAGAGAGAGAGAGAGAGAGAGAGAGAGAGAGAGAGAGAGAGAGAGAGAGAGAGAGAGGGGAGGGGGGGGGAGATAGAGGAGGAGGAGGGAGAGAGGAAGGAGGGAAGACAGACTGAAATAAAGACAGCTATAGATAGAGGGATTGAAGTAGAGATTGAGATAAAGAGAGTGAAGCAGTGAGTTAGTCATACAGACAGACTGAGTCCAAAAGAAAGACAGAAAATGAGAAAGACGTAGAGAAATAAATAAAAAGAAAGAGAAACTGATAATCATATAAAGACATAAGAATAAAAGCGTTGTGTACAAAGAGCAATGATTAAGGGACGAGGGTATTGTTAAAAGCTCGAGGTGGAACTTTTGCTTCACCTTAACAAAGATATTCCATAAGTTTCATCTTCTCTTTCTGGCTCTATCTTTCTGTCTGTCGGTCTATCCGTCTCTGTCTGTGTGCATATTTCTCTCTCTCTCTCTCTCTCTCTCTCTCTCTCTCTCTCTCTCTCTCTCTCTCTCTCTCTCTCTCTCTCTCTCTCTCTCTCCCCGTTTCTTTCTGAATTACCCTGCAATGTCAGTGTCTTTTCGTTCCATTTAAATTTAGAAGCGTGGGCATTATTGTCAATACCATGGTGGTGGTGATGATAATATTGATAATGATAATGATGATGATGATGATGATGATGATGATGGCGATGATGATAATGATGATGATTATAATAGTGATGATGTTGATGAGGATGATTATGATGTCGGTGATGATAGTGATGATGATGATGATGATGATGATGATGATGGTGATGTTAATGATGATAATGATGATGATAAGGGAAAGGAGGAAGATTATGTACGATTGTAATTACGACAGTTGATGATGGCGTTGTTGAGAGTGCAAGACTTGATATTCGTCGCTCTTACAAAGAGATACAGGTTTAGTTAAGGAAGTTTTGAAAATATTCTTACACTGTTAAGCACTTTTTATGGATATATCTGTGTAGATTATATTTTTTTCATGAAAAGTGAACCAAAAACTAAGGATAATAATAGTAGAAACATACATTTTATGAAATTTAATGGAGAAAGAGAGCTACAGCAGTAAAGAAAGATTGAGAGAGAAATAAAGAAATGTTGGATAAACAAACAGAAACATGAAAAATTATTGAACTTGATCCACATATAGCATGATAGAGTTATTGATAAGAAGATCAATAAAAAAAAAATAAATATAAAAATATTGATGGAAAAGATTAGTCAAAAAGAAATACAGAAAGACTGACAAACAAGAGAAAAACAGACTGACCGGGAGACAGGTGGACAGGTTTTTCACGAACAATATACCACCCATGTGATTAATCAATTTTTTTGTTTTATGAATCGTTATCTTGTATGCTTTGGTATACAAAATGGAGCTTTAAAAAACGAAATACAGAAATACAGAAAGACTGACAAACAAGAGAAAAACAGACTGACCGGGAGACAGGTAAACAAGTTTTCACGAACTATATGCCACCCATGTGATTCATCAATTTTTGTTTTGTTTTATGAATCGCTATGCTGTATGCTTTGGTATGCAAAAAAAGTAAACTTCAAGAATACTAAAATTGCGGACATTTTAATAAACTCAGATAATGATGAAAGAAACTAAGTGAGACCTCACAGAATTGTTATCTGTCATTTGATTTATGCAGACTGATCGAGAATAGTGTAAGAAAATCAGAGAAGCAGCCAAAACAAATATAAAGCACAGATTGTGTTGATTGCGAGGGTTGAAGTAAGATAAAACTGTGTTTACATTGCGTCGGTTTCAATCTGACAATCACTCGTGGACGTGACCTTGAGAGAGATCTAGAGAAAGTTCAATTTTTGTTTTCAATTTCGACGAAAACCTTAGAGAAGTTGATCTCACTACCCACGCAAGACATAACGTTATGTGGTTTTACTGTCCAGGCTTGTGATAAAAGTCGTGTGTGAACTCTTTGAACTAAATAAGTAATCCATTCTTGAAGCCTTTGAAGATAAAGGAAAGCCGAGAGCGCTTTGCGCCTTTGTAAGTTATTTAAGAGTTTTATATTTGAGATAGAGTATTTCGTTGTAAAATTCTATATTACCCACGGGGTTTATATACTGGTTTGGTTAAGAAAGCTTGTGGTGAGACTGAACTTAGCCGCTTGCTGAATTTACAAAGAAAGACGGCCCTCTGTGCTGCCCTTGTACTGCCGCTCTATTCGATGTTAATCATCTAAGAAATAGAAAATTCTGGTTTGAACATTATGTCTCTCCTTAATCTGAATGTCGTTGATTAAGTTTTGTATTTTTCCGAGTTGAAAAGAAATGGGTGATTTTAGAATGGCCTGTGGTGCTGGTTCTAAGTATATTTTTAAAACTAACAGGAATCTGTCTAAACCTGAACCATCTTCGCTCGGCAAGTAAAAACAAAACAAGGATCTTAGACAAGAGAAAGAATGTCTAACAGACGACAATTTTATCAGACAGATTTGATATGAAGAGCTATGTGCAAAATAGAAAAAAAAGTTTATAGGTAATTTGGCAATGTTATACGTTGTAAATCTATTTATATACTCTTTTAGCTCCCCCCGCCCCCTTTTCTCTTTTGAAGGCTATTAATTCTTGCAAAAATGCTCTAAGTGCACTGTTTCGAGGAAATTCATAAGCCGAACTGCGCATTTTTTTAAACTCCCATTATAATTATTGTTTGAAGAAATCTTCTTTTAAAAACAGAACTGGGCGAAAATTGAGGAGCATCTAACCAAGCGTTTCTAGACCAGATTTGTCGTAAAATTATAAATACGTGAAAGATTGGGGATGGGATATTATTTTTTTTCATTTTAATGCTGTTTTTGAAAATCAAAGGCAAAAATTTGATTATTATTTTCTTGAAAGAAGAAGGTGAGTACTTCCTGTAAACACTGGTGTGCAGAGATTGCAGAGATGAAACTGAAAGTAAGGGTACACAATGTAAGCGGCAGGAGTTCCAAAAACGTCTGGAGTAGATCTACATTTGGAATAAGATCTAAGTAATGAATCTGAAAAAATTGCTTTGGCATAAAGTCAAGATCAAGGCTTAGATATTTATATAGCTACACTCAAATCAAAAGGTTAAGATCTAGGTGTAGATAGACCTAGATTTCATTTTTTTTATTTAGAATTTCGAAAGGATTTAAGATCTAGATCCAGATTCTGTATTTCAATTATATATATATATATATATATATATATATATATATATAGAGAGAGAGAGAGAGAGAGAGAGAGAGAGAGAGAGGGAGATAGAGAGATATAGGTGGAGATATTTATCTGAGTCATGTTAGAAAAAGGATAGGTATCGAAACCATTTTATAACACAATTTGTTACACAAACGCACCCCAGCCCCACAAAATGGACACCAGGATATCTAATAGAACGAGTTTTTCAGCCTGTTTAATAAATTTTCACTTGCGAAATTGTATTTTCTAAATGACGATAGAAAAAGAAAAGTGTATCTATCACTTCTTAAGATTATAGCGCTACTCATTTTTTTTTGTCCGAAAATTTGTTTATGCTCACTTTCTACAGGAAAACAATTCTATTAAAAAAAAATATTAAACGAAAATATCTGCCGTATCGATTATGTTAGTACTCCATTATCTCCAACCATTACAATTTTTACCTAACGAACAACATTAATTTTCTCTTCAAACTTCGTTTCAGGCTCGTTGATTTTTTTTCCTTCCGTAGTTTTCGATACAGCAAAGCTTCACGTATAATTTTAATCGGGTATAGAGCTAGTACAAACTCCTTAGGAATCCCCGAAGATTTTGTTAGTGAGACGCCATCTCAAAAACACTGACACAATACGTCTGTCTGGCCAGCAGAGACAAAGGAACTTGAAAAGTAAGTTTTGATAAAACGGGGGAAAAAAACATTGTGTTTTTCTTCAAGTTTTATAAATTTCTTTTTCTTTACTTCTGTGATTTTTGGCCAGTTCGTTGAGTTTTATACAGTTCATAAATTTTGTTACCCTTTAGGACGAAAGGACAATTTTCCCCTAGTTCTTCAAATGAAGAAAATAGCTATAAAACTCTAGAATTAGAGGTGGAAGCGGTGTTTATCTTGAGAGGAAAAATTTAAAAAATTGATGTAATTGTCGGAATTTTAACAAGCAACTGACAAAGGTAGAAACACATCAAAATTGCATTTTTATTTGTTTCCCTCAAACTCACATGATTTTATGTTTCACTTTCTTACAAGAAAAGAGTTATGAAAAAATGAAATAAAAAAAAACCCAATACAAAACAGAGATTCAAAGTTTCTGTAAAAGAACGAAAACGAATAAGTTTTTTATGCTTTATTTATTTATTTATTTATTTATTTATTTATTTATTTTAGGGGTAAGGGAAGATAAAACATAAAAGTTCAAATTTGTGATTAAAATTACTTCAAAATAAATACAACACTGCCACATACACTCTTAAAATGATTAGGCTACAAGAGTGCACATTTATTTTTCACAGTTCTGTTTTGGTTCTCTTAGGTGAGTTTTATGGCTTAAAAATACAAAAAGGCAGTATTTCGTAAAACATGGTTGTGTTCTAGAGTAGATTTGTCGATAATGACTAAACAGAGACAGTTTGAGAGTCTGAGCTTTTTGCCGACAAAAATGTGACGATGACTTTTAATAGTAAGAGAGGTAGAGGGATATCTGCAACGACATATTATGGCGTTTACATCACTGCTCTTGAAAACATACATCAAGTGAGAGTGAGAGAGAAAGATATAGATTTGATTGATATATATATATATATATATATATATATAAATTTGTATTTTGTATCTGTAAACGCCACCTGAAGAGTAGTTGTAAACCAAGCATATACTATTTATATATATATATATATATAGTATTTTATACATATAATATATATATATATATATATATATATATTAGAGAGAGAGAGAGTGAGAGAGAGAGAGAGAGAGAGAGAGAGAGAGAGAGAGAGAGAGAGAGAGAGAGAGAGAGAGAGAGAGAGAGAGAGAGAGATTGTATTCTTGTCCTGAACAGATATAGAAACAAGTTTCAGCCAAATCCAACGTCAGTATGAAATGTTCCTGGTTCATGATATTTGATAACAAAATAAACGACTGGAAGAGGCTAGACCTATACTTATCCTATTGTCCGTAATAATTTATTGGTCTAAAGTATCTTGAATATATCTATATAGAATACCGAGTTCATGATATAAGGAGTGATGTTTCAATCACACAAACGGTAGGCTAAAGTAGTATCTATTTAAGTTCAAATTATGTAGACTTATTTATTTTGTTTCCCATAGATGGCTTGAAGAATGTCGCTTTATTATCATTCTCGCATTGACTGCAACGTGATATTCGCGTTTCCTTAAGTTTAGTTTGTTTCGAGGAGATAACAACTGTTTGTTAGTTTTACTACAGAGAATTTCTTTTCAATTCTATCGAAACCTAAGAGATGATTTTAAAACTTAGATGCCTAACGTAAAATCAACATGTTCTTTTTGTTTTCGTCTTATTTTTTTTCTTCCGTAACAAATTAACGCGTTCATGCTTTTACGAAAACAAAAGGTATGGCTCTTGAACACTGACCCAAACAATCAGACGGACGTGTTCAAATACCTTTTTTTTGTTTGGATTGGCCATAGAAAAAAACGAAACAAAAGAAAACCGATAATGTGATTAATGGGTGTGATATTATTGATGCAGTAAGATGTACTTCTTAGCCCCTAAAGGACTACATTGAGAAGTAATGGAGGAATCTTGTTATTACTGGTAGTTAGTGATTCCAGCTTGCAGCTTGTAGCTGGCCGCTCAGACAAGCAACCAGCCGCTCCATCCATACGATTAGTCGTATACAGTGCGGCGTGACACACACACACACACAGCATATTTGTGTCAATGAGTGCGCTTCAGTACAACTTAGCCTACTAGAAAAGAAAACTAGTCGGGAAATTAAATGAAGAACTGAGAAGTTCTTTGTTTTTGAATTTTTTAACAGTTTTGAAGTTCGTACCGTATAAATACGAAAAAAAAATTCTGAGGAATAGAGCACTCTAAAGGATACAAAACAAACCCGAACATGTAAATTTTTCTTGTCTGAAGTGCGCTTGCTATTTCGCCATAAATGAATGCTCCATAAAGAATCCGGATGCTTTGAGAAGTTACTTTTTGTAATATCAACTTTGATACAGTGAGTCAACAGTATATTTTAGAACTATCTACAGTAAACTGTACTATACTTAGTCACCAGTATATTCTAGAGCTGTATGCAGCAAACTTTTCTACAGCGAGTCATCAGTATATTCTTGAAAGGTGTGCACAGCAATCTATGCTACAGTGAGTTACTAGTATATTCTAGAGCTGTGTAGATTCGCTACACTAAATCAACAGTATATTCTAGATTCACTACACTAAACCAACAGTATATTCTAGAACTGTGTACAGTAAACTTTACTGCAGCGCGTTATCAGTATATTCTAGAGCTGTGCACAGTAAACTTTACTACAGCACGTTATCAGTATATTCTAGAGCTGTGTACAGTAAACTTTCCTACAGCGCGTTATCAGTATATTCTAGAGCTGTGTACAGTAAACTTTCCTACAGCGCGTTATCAGTATATTCTAGAGCTGTGTACAGTAAACTTTACTGCAGCGCGTTATCAGTATATTCTAGAGCTGTGCACAGTAAACTTTACTGCAGCGCGTTATCAGTATATTCTAGAGCTGTGCACAGTAAACTTTACTGCAGCGCGTTATCAGTATATTCTAGAGCTGTGTACAGTAAACTTTACTGCAGCGCGTTATCAGTATATTCTAGAGCTGTGCACAGTAAACTTTACTGCAGCGCGTTATCAGTATATTCTAGAGCTGTGCACAGTAAACTTTACTGCAGCGCGTTATCAGTATATTCTAGAGCTGTGCACAGTAAACTTTACTACAGCGCGTTATCAGTATATTCTAGAGCTGTGCACAGTAAACTTTACTACAGCGCGTTATCAGTATATTCTAGAGCTGTGCACAGTAAACTTTACTACAGCGCGTTATCAGTATATTCTAGAGCTGTGTGCAGTAAACTTTACTACAGCGCGTTATCAGTATATTCTATAGCTGTGTGCAGTAAACTTTACTACAGCGCGTTATCAGTATATTCTATAGCTGTGTGCAGTAAACTTTACTACAGCGCGTTATCAGTATATTCTAGAGCTGTGTACAGTAAACTTTACTACAGCGCGTTATCAGTATATTCTAGAGCTGTGTGCAGCAAACTTTCAGTTAACGCAAAGCCTTAAAATCTACACCTATGGTGGACTAGGCTGGTAAAAACCCCATTCAATTAATCAATGGACTCTTTTTCTAAGGGAATCTAAATAATAGCATTACGCCGGTTGGTTTAATGCAAGAATGGTGATTGCATTAACAATTGATTGATCGGTTGTTAAATGGGGAAGTTGAAAATATGAAGAGTCAGACATATATAATTTCGGTTCGGTTTTTGGCTCGGACCAATCAAGCATATATAGGTAGATAGATAGATAGATAGGTAGATAGATAGATAGATAGATAGATAGGTAGGTAGGTAGGTCGATCGATCGATCGATCGATAGATAGATAGGTAGATAGATCGATCGATAGATAGATAGATAGGTAGATAGATCGATAGATAGATAGATAGATAGATCGATCGATAGATAGATAGATAGATAGATAGATAGATAGATAGATAGATAGATAGATAGATAGGTAGGTAGATAAGAAGAAATGTCTAGCTATATGTGGATAGTTACACAATGAGATGGTCTATAAACGGGTGAAAGGATTGATCAATTAGTTTCCCGGCTGTTTTACTTACCAATTACCTGACTGAGTAAGTTACTGCTCCATTGGTCGGTTGATTGACGAATTAGCTGTTTCAGACGGTGAGTTTCGATAGCCTTCAAAAAATATTCACACACATTTTAGTCTTGCTCTTCAATTTCGGATGACGAATAAAGCTCTGTTGATGTCAGGCTGAGTTTAGCCATTACTGTGCGGGTCAAAGTTCATGTCATAGAGACTGTTTTCAATCTGTGGCGCTCGAATGCTTCGGTTAGGATGTCAGTCATTCCACCTTTTTGCCGATTTCTGCGCCCATAAGAGTTTCGCATTGATATAAGAAATAGATAGCGCAGGAACAAGAATTCATTGTTAGAAAACAGATTTACCTGTTCCAAAAAGTCCAGTCGTAGATTGGAGATAGCAGATTATAGAGTTGTGAGGAAAAAAAGCATGGGTTTTCTTTTAGTAATTTTGTTGTTGTTGTTGTTGTTGCTGCTGATTTTTTTTTATTTTTTTTTTGTCGAAATAATGGGATAGCCTCACCGTATCTACCAGCTTGTTCCATTTTCTCTTGAAAAACACAGACTTTGATTTACATTTGCATATTTTTATTTGCTTAAAATCTACAAATTTGCATGAAATCGATGAGTGTTTCTCCCTGCCAGCGGAGGATGATACAGGAGGGCTAACTGAGAGTTGGCAGGAAGCGGAAAATTACATGTTATTATGCAGGCAGACAAGGAAGAGTGAGAGGGGGAAGGACAGGGCGAAATGCAAATGTGTTTCAATTTGAGGTAAAAATGGGGCTCTCGACAAAAAAATTTCAGAGGGAAACAGATTGAGTGAGTGTGAGACAGATAGAAAGATGGAGAGGAAGAGATTTGTGGATAGAGTGAGAAAGAGGGGGAAAAAAGCGGAAGGGAGGCGAGAAAGAGAGAGAGAGAGAGAGAGAGAGAGATAGAGAGAGAGAGAGTGGCAGAGAGAAAGAGTGGTTGCATTATTCTATGCGTATGATAAAGAGAGCACAAACAACGAAAGATAGAGTTAGATCCAGAAATCAAAGATCCTGAGAGAGAGATTGTTAGATAAATAGATAGTCATGGAGAAAGAGACATACATAGATAGATAGATAGATAGATAGATAGATAGATAGATAGATAGATAGAGAGAGAGAGAGAGAGAGAGAGAGAGAGAGAGAGAGAGAGAGAGAAAGAGAGAGAAAGATTAAATATAAACACGCCATTTAAGTGATTTGACAAAGACCGTTGCATGCAAGAGTATGAGATCTAGTCAAACACTCTGTGTCCTAATTTCACAAGAATTAATATCTGAAGAGATTTTAATTCATCTCGAAACTTACATACACTTACAGAAATAATTTATATATCATTATATAGAGAGATAAACAAATAGAAAGATAAAGAGAATACAAGTCATGCAGATAAAAACACAGATAGTTAAAAGAGAGTTCGCATAAAGCATATAAAACAAATTGGGCAGTGAAAAAACACAAGCTGACTTGAGAAAAGAGGCACTTTATGAGAAAAAAAAAATTGAAAAAAATCTATGCGTGGTTTGAATAAAACATGAAAAGCAAAACTCGAGAATCGAAAGCTTTTAAAATAAAATATAGGATTTGCGTAGATCTAGTTTTCAAGCAAAACATTTTCACGTTGTTGCCACGGGCAGAAACAGTTTCATAAGCAAAGAAAATCGACTAACCTATTTAGTGTCCAATTATACAAATTCTACGACATTAATTTTTGTCTTGTCACACAATCAGCTTCTTGCAGTTTTTTTTATTTAGTAGCTATGGGTGAAAGACGTGTAACCCATATCACAAACTATCCATATCAATAAGAATGTGTTTTAACAAGAGAATATGTAAAAACTGGTCAAGTGAAGTTTCAGGCCAGGATATGAAATATAATATCGATATTTTTCTATAAAGTTTTGAACCTGCGAAAATGTAAATAAAAAATAGAGAACTTTAGGCGGCGATTCGTTAAGATTCGCAAACACTTTCCGATTAGCCACTGGTTACTGATATCTTAAAACATACAACGTCACCCTCAGTCATTCGTGAGGGATGACATCTTCTTAAATTGTTTCATAACTTTCTCAAAATAATTCTTTCCTCAAGCGTGGCGAGTGTGTGTGTGTATTCAAAAAACGGTGATTTTTTTTTTTGGGGGGGGGGGTATGGAAGGAATGTGGCGTGGAGCAAGACTGATTCGTCTCTACCAGCAGATTTGTCCAGCAAGGAATCGAACTCTCAACCTTCTGCCTTTCAGTGGAGTGCTTTACCAACTAAGCCCCACCCCCCCTCCCACCCCAGCCTTTGCCCCTCAAGTTTCAGTGTCCAGTTTCCGTTTTAGAAGTGAGTAAGGGAGTAAGGGCTGGGATTTAACGGCGTCAGCCAAAGTCCTCACCACTAGATCAAGTAGCCTGAAGTGAGGATCTACTGCGCAGTTACGGTTTTAACTTGAGTTTTGCGATCAGCGTCGATCTATCCCCGTCAATATATTAACATTTTGCTTCATAACTTGCTGCAAATGAGTCGATTGGGATACAGATTTCTTCACAAGGGGTTTTTCAACGAAGTGTCAGTTACCGTCACTGGAATTAAGGTGGTAGGACAAGTTGTACGGAAGTGATACAAGGGATAAAACAGATTAATGTTGGAAGAAGTAAAAACACATTTTGTGCAGAGTTTTGGCTAGGCTGAAAAATTAAACATAATTGTTATTTATATAAGTTGATGATAACTTTAAAAAATGACTTTGCTAAAAAGGCATACAAAAAAGTCAAACACTAGAAATATATTCTTTTCTGCGAAGAAAGGAAAAAAAATAAAAAGGAAATATCTTTACTGTTAAAAATAAATAGTCAGTAGGACACGCTTGTTCTCAACCAAGTCAAGTGCTCAAAGAAGAGATAAATGAAGAAGCTGATTTCTAATGAATAAATATTGACCATGCTCCATAAACAATAGCATTGGACATGAGCCAAACACAAGTCATACAGTTAGTCATCTACTCAGTGATTTCTTGTATCGCCTTAAACAGTTTCAGTCATGTTGCAAGCAAAGATAAAAAAAAAAAAAAGAACAGAGTGAACGAGTTATTTTATATAAACTATAAGGGATAAATACAAGAGTGATACATCTCAAATGTAAAAAAACATTGAAATAAGAAGATAAGTAGAAACTTGAATGACAGTTCACATTCATCTCTCTCTTTTTACTTATTTATCTCTTTCACTATTTTCTGTCTCTACACCCTTATCTCTATGTCTCATTTTTTTTTCTCTCTCTACATATATTAAAGATAATTATCTAACTCAGAGTTTCTGTTTGTATTCAATGGGATCCATGAATAAATGGCCACTTTGCTTTGCTTTCATCGTACTTTTCACAATTTATCTTAGGATTATGGAAATGCCCTCAGAAGCTTTCCGCCGTATGACACCTTTATTCAGGACAGTCTGTCGATCCAGCATAATTAGCTCCGTCGTATTGTCCCTGTGTTAGTAAAGAATAAATATAGAGAAGACTGGGAAAGATTTGCAGACTCTTGTGGTCATTGTCTATCCAAGGCGAAACAAAAATGGAGGATTTGCAGACTTTTGGGGTCATTTACCTCCTTCAACGCGAAAAACAACTTTCTCTTCTCCATCTTCAAAGGTCGATGGTTTCCGGTCAGGGCATTGTCAGGTTGGGGTCCAGTAGTCTGAGTATGTTAAGTGAAAACCAGGGAGTTAGAGGATTTAGTTCTGAATCAAAACCTCTAAGATGATGGGTTGTAAATCAAGTTAATGGGGCGCCTGATGGCGTAGTATGAAGGATGCAGTCCGGATATCAAATGGATAGTGAGATTCAATGCTGGTAGGAACAAGACCTGATTCCATCTCCTTGGAAAGACTACCCGGTATAATTTTACCCAAGCATTAACGGGGTTAACTGTATTAGAGATTTAAACTAAAATCTATTCAGGTTTACATTTGACACTCGTCTTATTCGTTATGCCGTACAAAAAAATTTTGAACACTCTTATCACAGGCAAATGTCAAGATAATATCCCTGGTGTTACCAAATTTATGACAACCCTCGATATCACCTCACTATCTCACTTGTATTTTATTTTTACAAATGTTTTACACAACACATTTGAAGTAGAGGTGTGTTGGGATGGAAAAATCACTTCTCATAATGTTTTTGACCTCCTTGGAGCTATAAATTATGTTCTATTTAATTTTTATTGGAGTACTAAAATTTTTCTGAAAATACGGCAGTCTTAGTTTTACTTTGCTAATCTCTGCCTCTATATTCAAACATTGACACTTTTTTGTGTTACTCACTAGAACGGAGGTGTCCACTAAGTCCCACAAGTATTTTGCTTGCTGCCTGTGTTAGCATATTTTCTTCTCCATTTGTCGTATTTAGCTAAATCAGGAAAATGATTTTATAGAAGAGCACGAATTACATACTATTGTCTTAGAAATGAGATCACAGTGAAAATGTGGTTTCTGTAACAGCTTCAAAAGAAATTCTATACAGTTTACTGTATTCAAACTCTCTCTCAGAGACTTACACAGAGTTTATTCCATAAGCCTCTGCTGTCCTTGTTTACCCTGACATCGTCCCCGTTTTGGCCTGAACAAGATTTTGAGAGCATTAAACTGGTGGAAGCTTTGACCTGATATCGTTTTATCCTCTCTCGCCAGATTGAAAGTTTGAGGTATCTCATGGGATGGAATCTTTAACAGAACGGAGATAAACACATACGACAAGACAAATCACTGAACTCAAGTATGTAACGTATGAAATAATTGCTTTAAACGTTGATTCTTGTGGAGGTTAACTTTATTCTCACTCAGCGCCAACATTTCTTTGCCATGATTGTATCTTGGTTAAAATATCAGATTTTACAGCCAAAGTGTCTAAATGCTATATTCGCTGTGTGATAAAATTAGAGACGGTGCTATGTTTAGAAAAACTTTGTCACACTTTTGTCCAGTCCACATATATTTAGTGTTTTCTAGATGACGCTCGCTTTTTTTAACTCACTGTGTAAACAGATTTCTTGGCAAAGCTATATCTAGCCTTAAAGTATATGTATATTATAACTTAATCCTTATACTTTCATTATAACTTTTCTCTCCTTAAAAAGAATTAAAAATTAGCTCTTGTGTCAATTAACTTCAATTTTCTGTCATTTTTCTGAAATCTGTCTTAAAGAAATCATACAAAAAGAGTCTCATACAGACTACATTCTCAATCTACCTTTGAAAAATGAATTCCAACAGTTGCAATATTAACACTCCATTTTCCAAAAGAAAGGATCATAAAACCTAAAATTAAACAAACTAATGCGCCCGCACTTCACGGGCTAACTTCTATTCCACGCTTATTAGTTATCAATGTATTTCTTCAAATCACTGGCAGGGCGTGGTTATCGTATTATATCCGAACAGCAGCGCATACTTTTTGGGTTAAGTAACGTGTATAAAAGTTAACTCTTCACCATCAAGATTGTACTTAATGCTTAGAAAAGTCTTACGACCAACGAGACAACTAGACCAAGACTCTCGTTGAGTCTGATGTAACAGTAGGGATAATAATTATTGAATCAAGATGTCACTTCTCCTAACCACACGCCGTATTTATTGGTTGTAAACATTGATCGGCCTCAGCACTAAGAGCATGATTGATGCTAAGTGTATTAATGAGAAACAAATTAGGGCAAACTTGCTCTTACTATATATCGTGAAAGTGTTGTAGGTGAAGCTCATCAGTTGAGGCACCATTAATTGCGGATCTGCGCCAATAAACAATGACTTCCATTGTTCTATGATTGTTTATAGCCAGTAGTGAACTCACTCTTTTTCTCCCTGCCGTAGAATATTATAGGAGATGAAGTCTAGCCCAAATTACCCTTAGAAACCAGCAAACATTTCATGTCGCTAGTCTCCTCTCTGTAGCATAATTATTAAGCTGGATTGGTCTCCGGCAGCCATTAGTGTCGTGTTGATGTAATCTACTCTAACAGGAAGCTCGTGCTCGGGAAACCATTGGTGAATGCCAGGTGAGGTGATTACGACGTGAGATGATGCCAGATGCGTATGTCTTCAGCTAATGATGGTCGAGCATCTGTCATTGACACCTTAATGTGTGTAGGATAGAGAGAAAGAGAGAGAGAGAGAGAGAGAGAGAGAGAGAGAGAGAGAGAGAGAGAGAGAGAGAGAGAGAGAGAGAGAGAGAGAGAAAGAGAGACAGTGGAGACGGGGTTTCGGGTTCGAAGAAAGAAGGAGATGATGGATGAGGAAGAGAGAGAGAGAGAGAGAGAGAGAGAGAGAGAGAGAGAGAGAGAGGAAGACAAATATAAAGGAGGAAAGAGATTAAGATGATGAGGGATTGTAGTTATCAGAGAGAGGGAGAGGGGGACACAGATAGACAGAGTAAAAAAGACAGATATGAGCAGAGAAATAACGAAAGAGCATTATAGTATTTGTTGAGGTCGAGCGATCACTTTCCTATTTGGCTTATCTTTACGTGCTAATAAATTCCGATCTTTGTTTTTTTTTTTAATAAGTGTCTTGTTCCTGAAACAAACAGGATCTTTCTGATCTCTGTGTAATCGTGACATAATTAAGATCCACTTGATGCCGCATCCTCAAAAAGAAAAGTCAGCTGTGTTTAGTATATTTCAAATCTTTTTATAGATCATATCAAAGATATTGATAATAAAGGTCGAAATAAATCAGCAGCAATAGTTAATAACCGCTAAACAGTGAAGCTTGACGGGAGTTCATAGCCGTCTGTTAAGCTTTTAAAGGGATCTATAAATAGATAGGGAAAATACACAATAAGCTGTTTTATAGTATTGACTTTTTTTCTGAACAGTTAATGAATTTCTTGATACTTAATGTCTAGCTTGAAGAACTCAAAACCAACCACAGCAGCAAAGTCTGATGATAGTTTATAAAAAGTTCACTTCACCAATAATTCTTTATCCAATCTTCAGTCGTGACGGGTATCGGGAAGACTCGACAGATATTGCTACATCAATCTGCGCCTAGACATTTCCTGCATATGACTTTCAGATAATAACCATCATAGGACTTTCCTCCCTGTCCATGAGTAAGCGACAAAGTGCTGTTGACAATAAGGAGTTCGCATGCGCAGCTCATGTCGACAAAACATGAAGACATTAACAGAAGGAATCTTACGCGTCTAAATATAGCTATACTCCACACTTGCTGTATTCGTGAGCAAGCCTCGGTCGTTAGCTATCGGTTTCTTCAAGAGCTAAAAATAACCCTGATATAGGTCAAAAAATACCCCGGCTAAAGGGCGAGTTTCATTTCAACCGATACGGCAGAGTCAAAGGCAGAGCCTGTAGGGAATCAGCGATTTCGTGAGTGACGGATCTGAAGTATGACAATCTCATCATGTTTAATCACTTTTAGATGGGCTCTTTTGTTCCTGCAAGCGATTTTACAAACAGGATCAAAGATAATTAATCACGAGTCTTGCGGATAGACCCGATGGTCCCTATAAAGCGCCCATAGCCTTTCGTTTCCAACGTCTGTTCTCTTATATAAATCTCTGTCCACTGTCAAAGTTCAGTTTTTCTAACCAAACAGAAGAACGAACAGGACCAGGCCTTTGAATATTATATGTTCCTTTGAAAGAATATGAAAGAGCTTTTCTTTCGTCCTGACTGAGGTTGTGATTGCTATTCTAGTTTTAATTTTAGCTGAAGGGCGACGGTTTGTCATGAGAGTAGTACTGGGGTATATAAAAGTGTTTTCAAGCAGCTGTCTGTCTATCGTGTCATTCTGTGTTATATATAATATATATATATATATATATATATATATATATATATGGATGCATGTATATATTTATATACATATATATATATATGTGTGTGTGTGTGTGTGTGTGCGTGTGAGTGTGTACAGGAAAGACAGACAGACAGACAGACAGACAGACAGACAGACAGACAGACAGACATACAGACAGACAGATAGATAAATAGACAGAGAAAGACAGAGACAGAGACAAATAGACAGACACACAGAGAGTCAGAGAGAGAGAGAGAGAGAGAGAGAGAGAGAGAGAGAGAGAGAGAGAGAGAGAGAGAGAGAGATGACATCTTTTCAAATTATCTCAACAGAACTTTAAAAAATAATTAAATCGCACACATCTTCTGATCCCTATGAAACAAATTCTGCAGCTGACTGCAACCACCTTCAGAATATTTTCCTGAATGAAGAATTGTAAAACATGATTGTGATAAGAATTTTCACCCGTTTTGACAACAGCTGTTTATCTTCCACCTGCCATTTTCAGTATAAACAATTCATAAATTACGCAATGGAAAGTTCGGAAAGGGCACATCTGAATAAAAGATAGGTGAGGCAACACTTCAGTTTTACAGTTTATTATTCATTACATTTCCTCAGTTCTTATCCAACACCTGTCCTAATTTTAATTTTTCCTTTGTTTACTATTACATCTGATAAAAAAAAAACTCCCAGAGTTTAAGCCAATGTCCGAATTAGAAATAGCATCTGTGTATAACTGCGTGTGACCTGTCGATGCCGATCTGACAGTAATTAATTAGTCGTTCCAATGTCCACTGGTGCGTGGATGGCCGACACGGTATGTTAGAGTTCTTCCCACGAAGGGTCTACAGCGGAACAGCTTTAATCATTGAGCAAGACAGTGAGAGAGAGACAGAGAGAGAGAGAGAGAGAGAGAGAGAGAGAGAGAGAGAGACAGAGACAGACAGACAGACAGACAGACGGACAGATAGACAGGCAGACAGAAAGTGAGAGAGATTGAGAGAGAGTGAGAGAGATTGAGAGAGAGTGAGAGAGATTGAGAGAGAGTGAGAGAGAGTGAGAGAGATTGAGAGAGAGTAAGAGAGAGTGAGAGAGAGAGTGAGAGAGATTGAGAGAGAGTAAGAGAGAGAGAGAGATTGAGAGAGAGAGAGTGAGAGATAGAAAAACAAACAGGACAGGTTATAGAAAGAGAGAGAAAAAAAACGGAGAGAGAAAGAGATAGATAGATAGATAGATAGATAGATAGAGAGAGAGAGAGAGAGAGAGAGAGAATATATAGGGAGAAAGGGAAAGCCCATGCCTGACATTAGGGCAATGCATTATAGATGAGCTGATCTAAAAGTACGAATTGAACCGTCATAAAACGCATGTTGTTTCTTATCACATGGACATGACAATCTAATTAGACACAATGCTAGGCTGAACAAACCTGAACATTGTTTGTATGTATCTGTTTCTTCTATGATTCTCTTATGTTTATAAACGAGTGGGCTCTGAGGAAACAGGTTAAGTAACCTTAATTCTAGAAACCTCGTTATGGCTTTTAAGTCAAAGCGCTTTACTGGATCAACTTTCAAATTGAGTTGATAATAAAAGGAGGCCCTGAGACAGGGCTGGCTGGGAGAGTACGGTGTTAGGGTCAGATCTCACCTAATCAGCCGTGTCTTGCAGCGTGACGGGAACTTATAGTCTCTGTGACGGGAGAGATTACTGTGACAGGTCTCCTGGCCGTTGCATCCTGGGCTGGGAATGAGCAGTTGCAGTACCCTGTTAAGTTACATCCAACCACTTACAGTTCAAACAGGCTAATAATCACCCAGAAGGAAATCTGGACCCGAAAACAGTCAAATAATAAATTACTCGATCAAAGAGTTGTTAAGAAAGGTTCATGTTTGGATATTTGTATTATTTTTTTTTCATCATTTGTACTGATCTGATACATTTTATATCAGTATTTTTTCTCTTAATTAATACTGATCTGTTATGCTTAATTGCTATAAAAAGCAGAGAGTATTTCAGTAAAAGTGCTCTTAAAATGAGAAAAGAATTGATACATATCGTAACCCAGAGCAAAACATGTTACTTCATGCTGTTATAATAATTCATTGAAAAAAAAATAAACAGAGAAAGTCAACCACGAATTAATATTCTACATGTGCCTCGCAAACAATTCTCCTACAGAAGACACTTTAAAGTACGATTCCATGGACTTATATGGTTGATAAAAAAATTACTACAGAAATTGTCAGGTGCACTTTTAGTAAATGTATGCCTTAGAAGAAAGAAGTGAAAGTAACAGTGCGCAGAACTCAATTATCCCTGGTGAGGTTTGAGTCGATTCCAATCAGTTAATTAGCAGTTTGCGGTATTCCAGGCTTTGAAGCTGGCTATGAAGAAAGCAAAGCGCCAAGCATAAAAAAAAATGGGTTGGGTAAATGCCAACAGGTTCGGATAATATTTTGATTATTTCTAGCATGATGTCTATAGAGTGCTGACTCAGAATACCGATTTAATCAAGATTTATTTTGGCGGTTTGTTGTTAGTTTTTTTATTTATCTATTTCTCATTCCCTGCTATTTTTTGTTTACTTTGTTGCTATAAATGCAATAATGCTCATAGTCTGCTTTACCTTCCAAAATAATTCAGAGGTTGTTTTTTTATTGCTCTTAAAATCATCTCTCAATTCTTATTCTTCTCTCAACTCTTGTTTCTCATTCTCTTGTCCATTTGGTTTTTATAGTTTAATAAATTTCGATACATGGGAACTATATTTAGAATAGACTTTTTCACTGACACATTTGTTTAATGCAATAAGAATGTATGTATAATTTATTAACCTTTCTATTAGTCAATCTATAGCTCTATTTATCTGTCTATCTTATATTTTACCAATAATTTATCTTTATTTCCACCATCGTTCTGTTTTGTATCCAATACCTATTTATTAATTTTTATCAATCTTCAGGTATAAGCTTTTTTTATTTATCTCTTTAATAAAATGATTTAGCGGGGATTTCTGGAGAAAAAAATGTAAAAGAACTCACCATCATTGAATTAGAGCTGACTGGTACACGACATCGTGTGTGTGGCATGGGTTTTCATTTGATGTGAAATGTAGACCACTGCAACTTGTTACCCTTGACATCGCCACATAGAGCTGACCATAGGTCTATAAGCATAGATTTTCTGTTGTGGACTGATTGCGGTGTTCTTATCTCTAGATCTGGTCCTATGTTTTCACTTTTGTGACGGTTTCCGGGAGTCACTTTTAACCTGCGATTTTGCTCCAAGTCCATAATCATTGTTTTTTTCCTTTAACCTGCGATTTTGATCCAAGTCCATATGTTATGTTTTCCTTTGCCAGACTCACAGGTTTTATGGAAAATAACAACATAAAAGAAAAAAAAAAGTTCTCCATGATTTAATCCTGCAATCACCATGCTAATTGGTACATGTGACTGTAATAATGCATTATCCTACCAAAAGAAACTAGATACACCTCAAATCTGTCCGCAAAAGGCCAAAATGGAAACTCTTTTCTAGTTCAGAATCCAGGAGGTGTTTATTTTTGTAAAATTACTAAGTTAAAAAAAAGTTAGATTTCTCGATGGTTTAACATTAAAATGAACAGATTATGGTACAGTGCACTGGAATGATGCATTATCCTACCTAGAAAAATAAAGTGGTAATTTTTTGGTCATGATCAACATCTGTAGAGCTTGGCAAAAAAATGAGCCTAAAGACGAAATGATTGTCTCCCTGGGCCTATTTTTTTCTTTAGAAAGGATGAACCTTTAAAACTATCTCAAATCACTTGAAGTGATTTCTGTAGTTATTACATTATTAGGTAAAGATCGGGTATATTTCTTCCGAAAATTTATATTAGTGGGATTCCATGACGCTTGTACCAAATCCGATCTACGGAATGGAATTTCAAACATTTCGATCTTATTTTTCAATTTTTTTTTAATTGCAGCTAGACTGATGCTTTGGTTTCTTTCACCAAACTTTAGGGTTATAGAGTATACCACCGTTTAGTAGGCTGGTTCACTCAAAATCCAAAATCAATATTGCCTGAAATTACCATTTCTTCCATCACCATTTCCATATCTTCCTTTGTGCCACATATCTCGCCACTGACTTAATAAAACCCAGCCATGGGTACCTTCACGCCTCTTAACTTTAGTCCACAAAGCCTGTCAGAGCCGAAAGGAAAATTCCCGAATCCCCGTGAGAGTCCTGGCTTATCTCCACAGGCCAACTGTACACGGCTCCATATTGACAATATGCCAGGCTCTCGGTTCGCGGTCAGCCCAACCACACAGTTCTGTCGATATTGGGTCCAGTGGACCATCAATTGCCTCCTGGCTAACCTACACACACTTTTTATATACTTAATAATAGTATAAATGTGGTTTCATTGATTTATAATCGATTTTTGTGAGGAGAGGGAGGGGAAGGTTTGGAGTTGATTTGCTGGAGTTTTTCTGTGCTGAAATAAAGTACGCAGTATCACTATGTCAAACAGGGATGCTATGGCTCATAAGTCGAGCTATGCCATGTTCCGTACGATGAGGACCAAGATTCCCTGACAATGTATGGATTTTATCAACACATCTTTGTCTCATTCTAATATACCCCTATATGATAGTGTTTTTGTTATTGTAAACACATCCTCTTACAAAAATAAGCACGCCATTTCTTTTCTTGTCTCAGGCCAATAAGTTTAGTCCTGTTCCGAGAAAGATATTCTTCACAATGGCTCTTTGATACTCCATAAGATCTTGGATATCCCCGACTCGAGAGGCGTCACCTCATGGTGTGGGAGATTATCCTTCTTTCAATCATGGTAGTCTCCCCTTGACCTCTGGCTTCATGCTTGTCCAGCCCTCTGACCAATCGGCTCTCAGGTCGCAGGACCACTTCACGTTAGTACCAGAGACATTCTCAGCGCACGGCTGGGGATTCTCGTGAAGATCTCCTTTCTTGATTGGTTGATCCATTGATTGATACGGACATTTCTGACATGCCCAATCTTCCATGAGTGGTGACCTCAGGGCTTAGTAATCAGGTAAAAAATACTAAATTATTCTGTCCAAGAAAAAAAAATAAATTCAAAATGTTTAACTCGATTGTACAGGTTGATCTGAATACGTGAAAGAATTTGTTTTCCGTACCGACCTTTGGAAAGTAAAACATTTTGCAAATGTCTTCAGTGAAAGGGATTGTCTTATTTCTCCCCCGCCCCACCATCTCTTCTCCACATCTCAAAAAAGTCGGTCCGTATAAGTCTGTGCAACCAAAAAACTGACAGAGAGTGTTGTACATAGTTTTATCATAGCATCTCAATAGTAGATGTACATAGAGCGAGCAATACCTCAACCTCGAAAACGCTTGGCGAATGACATTTAAAACAAAAAAAGAACTAAAGTAAAATGTAAGGTCCAGTCGACTTTGAAAGGTTTATTTCTCCAAAAGAACAATAGAAGAGTTAAGAATGATATCATTTAAAAGACGGTGAAAAAAATTCTGGATTCCCATAAAGCAGTGTACCTTTATGCACTTTTTGCGAGGAGTCATAGCACTTTAATGTGCGAATCTTACATAAGACTAGTGAATTACAGAAATCACTGATTTTTTTCTATACAACAACATTAAATTGAGACCAAACTTGAATTGTTGGCTTGTACAGGACACATAGATCTCTCTACGTCGGATACAGTAAGACAGCAGATAAAGACCTTTATGTCAGGGCTGACAAGGAGGAAATGGGCTTCAACCTCTTAACTCATAGGAAAAAAGTAGACAAGAGGCCTACATCCACATTACATGAGACAAGATTAAAAAAAAGACAAACATTTGTCATCAACAAACAGGATAAACAACAGGGCTAAAGAATCCATCCTAATTCTGTCTGTCGCGACGAGTAAACAGTGAAGACAAAGTAAGTATCATTGGTAGCGTCATGTTTGAATTTGGATACGAAACTCTTTGCCAGCGAAGACAAGAAGCCACGGAGTATGAATATTACACTTCACTGCAGACAGGAAGGAAATTAGCAAAAATCTTAGTTAGGGTCTGAGACAGGAAGACAGACAAAGACTTCTGAAATTACAGCCGAGACGACACAAGACATAAATCGCTGAAGTTGAGTCGATGGAGGTAGAGAGACAATAGCTGCTGCACTCTTTGATGTGCTCGACGACAGGAAATCAAATCCTAAACACGAAATGTATCTGTCGCTGAAAATAGATAAGCAAAGCTTTAATGCGTACGGAGGCAAAAGGCTGCAAAAGCGATAAATTTTCTTGTCATTATTACTGGCATTACAAACATTATTTTCATCATCAGCGGAGAATTGGCGACAAAAAGCAAAAAAGAAAAAGAAATTAGCAAACTTTTCTCTCCTCCATTTGCCAATGAGAAGCCTAAATGCCAATTCCCCCTTTCTCTACTGCTTTCTCCACCATCACTTCCCCGTCCACCAAAGACTTACATAAACTCAACTTCACTACTACATCCCCTCATACTCCCACTAGTAATAAACGATATTATATCTATGGCTTAAGCCTGCCCTAATAATACGATTGGCAAACACAGGATTTGGACTGGTAAGTGCCGCTTTGTATATCAACGTGCCATGTTCTCACAAATGAAGTTTACTGTTTCCACACATAGGGAAAGTGAGTAAGAGATATGACGTACAGTCTTCGTTGTACGCGATGCGGTGCCTTGAAACCTATGGCCATACCGTAAGTGTGTGACAAGAGTTTTACTGTCCTGGACTAATCAATAAATCATTAATTCGCTGATTTACCTTCTGGCAACTTTTTGAAATTGTGACTTAATGACGGGCATGTAATGAAATTGGTTAAAAGCATGCCGAAGTGAGACAGACAAAGCTTATAGCGAGAGAAAGAGACTCGGAAAACGGGAAAAGGAAGGAAAGCGGATGGGAGGAGGTAATGAAAGAGAGAGAGAGAGAGAGAGAGAGAGAGAGAGAGAGAGAGAGAGAGAGAGAGAGAGAGAGAGAAAGTGAGAGAGAAATGATGACACATATTTTCTTGTTCTTCCTGTTTTCCTTCTTCCCTTTAACGCCCCTGAACCTTGTCCCAACCTTTTCCCTCTTTCCTCTGTTCCTGCCAATTCTCGTCTCTTTCCGATGTTTTTTTCTGTCTTGTGGGAAAGGGTCATTTAATCAGGCAAAAAGGATCCTTCTATACTGAAAAATGTAATACTTTTCTCAAGTGTCAAATTTTCCTAGCCTCGTCTAAATGCATCCGTCGCGTGAAATGGTGATAGTGCGCGAGCTCCTGGGGTTTGGCTTCAACACAGGATGAGCTGGAGGAAGGAGGAGGGGTTTGTGGGCCCCAAAATCATAATTGGGTTAAAAAAAATCATGCTCCACCTCAAATCCCTCAAGTCAGTAGCGAATTTCCAGGATTTCACATAAGACATACAAGTAATACACGAAAAAATAATTTCAGCTTAGCCCTTACCCTCCCTCCCAGATATCTTACACTCCCTACCCTCCGCAAACACCTCTCTCTCTCTCTCTCTCTCTCTCTCTCTCTCTCTCTCTCTCTCTCTCTCTCTCTCTCTCTCTCTCTTTCTTCCTACTTTCCTAAAACTAACGGTGTTGGAAGTCAGCCCGGAGAGGGGCCCCGGCCGGTCTGTGAGGATCAATTCCTGCAGCCAACAAGGAGGAGCCGCCTCACTGAGATGCTTGAGGTATAATTCATTTCTTAGCTGACATGTTAGATAAGAGCTTGTTCAGTTGCAAGCCAGCAGCAAGCCAGCGGCTCCCCCGTCCTCTCCTAATTGAATAGACGAGATGGAGTATTGAGATCGCTGCTAACTAACTTGATGGCGGGAGCAGATCAGGTTCAGAGCTAGCCGGAAGCCAGATCGAATTTAATTGTGGAAGTTTAACAATGGGGATATCAAGTAACCCCTTAAGAAACAATGAAGAGTCTTAATAGCCAAAAAACTTATCGGCTGTGTCTGGTTGCTGCTTGAATTTTTGTTTTGTTTTATATCAAGATGACTGAGGAGGTTCAGAAATTGGCGAATCCTGTTTAGCTTGTCTGTTTCTTTATCCGTCAACTCAATGAGAGTGCCCGTGTGACTGTGCGTATGTGAACATTTAACATGGTGTATAAAGTAAAGGCACAGTATGTGGAAAGAATGTTTGAAGGACAATCGAGTGTACAAGTATATCTTTAAGGGAGTCAGACAGAGCTTAGTTCTGATAAAACTCTGTTCCTTGTTTGAGTATGTAATAATGTTATGCTATGTACAGGTAATAGAAATATTGATATTTATGTAGAAGACATTCTCTCTCTCTCTCTCTCTCTCTCTCTCTCTCTCTCTCTCTCTCTCTCTCTCTCTCTCTCTCTCTCTCTCTCTCTCTCTCTCTCTCTCTCTCTCTCTCTTTGTCTCTTCTCTCTCTGTCTCTCTCTCTTTCTTTCTCTCGCTCTCTCTTTCTCTCTATCTTTCTTTCTCTCTCTCACTCTCTGCCTCCTCTCTCTGTCTCCTCTGTCTGCCTCTTTCTCTCTATCTCTTTCTATCTCTCTCTGCCTCCTCTCTCTGTCTCTCTCTATATTTCTCTCTCTCGCTCTCTCTCTCTCTCTCTCTCTCTCTCTCTCTCTCTCTCTCTCTCTCTCTCTCTCTCTCCTTTTGTTCTTTTTCACCTCTACCTCATCTTTTTTTTATGTCTTCAGATTTACCTCCTCAAAATTCTCTTTACCAAATCTTCCCCTTACCTGTCAAAAGCTTAGAAAAGCCAATGTTTCGCCCGGGCATAGCGTTTCCCATCAATGCTTCATGTGATGCCCGCTGCTCCTGATTTGTCTCCCCCTACCCATCCACTACAGAGGTCCTAGTTCACTGGTGCTCTAGCCACCTACATTGATACACTAGCCTTTTTGTCCACTAACTGTCAAGTCAGATTGATCCCATATCAGAATCTGCAAGATTCCGTGTTATATGTGGTCAGAAAGAATCGTTGTTTTCCTTCTCTACTTCAGCCGAAATCTGATTAGTGAATAAGACCTTCTTGTGACCTTTTCTTGACCGTTTTTCCTCTCTCTCTCTCCCGGACCAGGCGTGGTATCTCTCCGACAAGACACGGGAAGACGTTTATCTGATTAATATAGAGTTTATCTTCCACTTCCGTCGGAACATTCGAGAATGTAGAGGAAAATCGAATCCTTAGTTTGTAAAGTCGTTAATGGACTTGGTAAAAATAATATCCAAGAGGAAAAATAGTAGCAATTCAACAATAGTAATAATAAGGAAATTATGAAAATAAAATAGCAGTGATGATGATGATGATGATGATGATGAGGATAATCATAATAATAATAATAATAATAATAATAATAATAATAATAATAATAATAATAATAATAATAATAATAATAATAATAATAATAAAAATAACAATAATAAAGACTGACCGCTAAAGAAAACCCTCCTTTAAAGTGGAAAATGTTTTTGGACGAGTCATGGGATACAGCAGGTGAAAGCATTTCAGTTATTGGTAGAATTTATTCATTCCTTTAAAAAGGAGAATATATATGCGATTGTGTGTGAATTTCTCTCTAGTGTCGATGTGTATGATAAGTTACGGTGATTTTGATACATTCTCATTTTGATACATTCACATTTTGATACATTCACATTTTGATACATTCAATTTTGCCCAGTTTTGATCTTTGAAGTGGATTGAAAAGGACATTAATAGAGGGAAAAATCCTAAAAGAGAGCACTTGAAAGAACTGACTTGTGAGACAAGATATAATAAAGATGTTGATTTAATGAGCAAGTTTAAAGGTTAAGTAAAGGCTCCAAAGATTGTTGCCGTTATGTAAGGCCTCAAAGTTTACAATAGAACTGCACAAACTGTGCGATCAGGTTTGGCGTATAAACTTGGGAAATGGCTATGATATTTCTGACATCTGAATGAAGCTTATTTTGCTATTGAGACATTTTGTGTTTGTTTATTTCATTTTGATGACTAGATATTAAACTTTTCAGCTGGGTTATTCAAGGGGGAAAACAGGTAGGGAGGGAACACGAATAATAACTTGTTGATCTCGGAAGGCAGACTGCTGATTTAAGAGATGGGCATGTGAAAAGAAAGGCTGATGTAGAGATTAAAGCTGTGGGGAACAGCAATTAATCGAAGATATACGTGGAGGAAAATAGGCATTTATTACCCTCATTACTGGGAGCATCATTGGAGATTGTCTGGATATTCCAAAACTAGTTATAAAAAACTATAATCAGTTCTGATTGAGCAGCATTGAAGGGTTTTCTTTTCTTTTTTTCTTTTTCTATTATCGTTCATTATTATTTTTTCCCCACTCCATTTTACCTCTCTGTCAAATAAATGTCAGCAACCTATCTGGAAGAGTTCGGAGTTTCCTCATTTTTGCACAGAGGGGGAAAAACTGGTTGCGAAACCAATCATAAGAAGTTACACCCCCCCCACACACACACACACAGACCCACACGGTCTGCCAGACACACCATCTCTCATCTTGAGTTATTGTATAACATATCTTGCTAGACCCTAGTATCACAGTAAGATATAAAGTTTTCCTCTCTGAACCAGTTACAATTTTCATTTGTTCATACACACACACACACATATATAAATATATATATATATATATATATATATATATATATATATATATAATTATATCATCATTTTTTTAAGAAACATTTCTAGATTTTCTCGGGAGCAGCTAAGTCTATTGTTGTGGCCCCTGGTCTTATAAACTCTGCGGAGTTGCGTGATAAGTAGCAGCAAGGAAAACAAGCACTGAGACTTCCATTACTTCTATACAAGAGTCAATCACAATGGAGATGTCAATAGAAAAATGGGTATGGTTTTTCATCAAGAGTGGTTCTAATCGCATTAAGAACCACAGTAAACAAAGGCCTATAATTGGTTTTCCTTAAGCTTTTGTTTTCGTGGACAAGCTAACATTAACAAATAAAATAACTTTAGAATTACGATGGGGAAGTAACGTGATCTATGAAATACGGGGGGTTTTTTTTTGTACAAAAATCGAAAAACCTAAGTAATTTTTTATTATTGCCAGGGAATTTACAATGGTACTGACAGTCTAGTATTGATCTGGCTGAAGAGATTGATGGAAACTGCATCAGCCATGCAAGTTGTATATCTGTCTACATTTGGTTTTTAGACTTAATTAGAGAAAAGATTTTTTTTTCCTCTGCTGACAGTTTTTAGTAAAAAGAATCCGGTCCATAAGCTCAAATAATCACTGACATACATAATCATATATAAGATGCATAATGGTGCGGCATTTTTAAAAAAGCAAGTTTATGTATGAAGACAATTTATAATGATTAGATTCATGATGTTTCCATTTGCTTACATTTCCTTCAACTCATCTTTGTTGAAATCAATGAGCCAGAACAAAATAATCTAAATTGTGACATACGGAAGTTACTGGCCACAGCGATAAGGCCAAACTTAAAAAAAAAAATTAAACAGATTGTTAAAGAATTTTGTTTTTCAAATCGTTGCTTTTCGCTCCTTAATGAATTAAACATTTCTATTACCACTGCTCTGGCTATGAAGAAAACAAAGGAAAAAAAAAACAAGAACCCCTCCCCCCCCCCCACCCCCCACCCCCGCAAAACACACACACAGAAAAAGGGTTTTTATTTCATAGAAAATAAGATTTCTCCTCAACCAATCACACTAACTTAATTCATCCGCCTTTGAAGTCCAGGAACTTGTGACATTTTCCTGAAATATATGAGATACGTGTCACATTACAGACACTGATTTGATTCTCCAAGATATTAATATTTTTATTAAAATAGGAAACTGCTGGTTCTCTTCAAGAGACTGAATCGATTTTTTAGGTTCATTTAATCTTCGTTTGATTTCGATATTTTCAGGTTTTTCAAGATATCATAGATAAATATTTTTCACAGCAATTATACTTTCTGTCTAGACCATTTTCTTTCTCTCTTTGTCTTTTAGCTTTTCGCCTACGCGTGCTTTTTTAAGAAAAAAGAATCAGAGCACCAGGCAAGGAAAGATAAAATGTTGCTACAGAAACTTGATGTGAATCCATTCAACAATTTAAGTATAACCAAAATATTTATAAATGCTCAATGTTATTGGTAGTTTGATGGAATCATTCACAATTTGTTTCTAGGCCATCAAACTTATAAACTTCATTACTTTTTATAATTATCTCTAAAAAAAATTTTTCCCCAGAAAATATAAACGCCAAAGAGCTTCGGTACGGTCTGACATTAGATTACTTTAGCTGATAAAGAGCAATTTCTGTTAACTAAAAGATCGCTCAGCTCATGCAAACTTTGTGGACGAAATAAATTAATATTTAATGTTTTCTGTTCTCTCTTTTTCTGACGAAATACAAAAAGCAAAAACCAGTTTGATTAAATGACGCTATTTTTGCATTTCATTTCGCAGAATTCCATTTTTTTTTCTTTCATCTGAGGCCTATTATACATCATCTTTACGTAACAATTTTTTGGGGGTGTTATATTACTTTTTTCTTTTCTTCAGAAAAAGGAGAGGAAGAAGTGGTTATATTTTGCATCTAATCTTTTATACGAGAAACCAGTTAAGATTAGAGTGGTAATAGTGTCTTTCACCAAAATAGTACTGTTTAAGAAATTTAAGCAAACAAGTGATTTTTTTTTCTTGAAAAAAAAAATGAATGAGTGAACTTTTCCTGTAAGGACCGCTTGACAGAGATGGCAAGAATGAAACTGAAAGTATGAATGCAGTGTAAGCTGTGGTTTATCTTAAACCGTCTGGAAAAGATCTACATGTTATAGTGTAATATCTAAATAAAAAATCTGTAAAAGTTGCTTGGTTAATTAGTTTGTAGATCTAGGGCCTATATATTCTAGATCTAGGGCCTAGATGTTTATAGTACCTAGACGCAAATCAAAAGCTTAAGATCTAGATCTAGACATATCTATATTTTACTTTCAGGCATATAATTTTGAAAGGATTTAAGTTCTAGATTTATATATTGTGCTAAGAATAAGAATAATAATATCGACGTTTCTTCAATGTCGTGTCCAAAAAAAAAAAAAAATCCTCTAAGAGCGCTTTTACGCTGTAGAGTTTTATTCAATTCAGAAAGAAGATGACATTTGCAGATTAATTTTTTTTATTACATAACATGTAAGAGCATTTAAGCATACAAGAACATGTATTCTAGACGAATTTTAAGTGTGTTAAATGATGAAACAGAAAAACGTCATGTCGTCATAGACGCTGTTTTTTAAAGATGGCGACCCGAGACCAAACGGAAGAATGATTCAGCGCTGGTCTCATGTTTTCAATAAAGATATTAAAGTTCTCCAAGATCTTGAGTTTTTTTCCCAAAAGGATCCAATCAGACTTCACAGGTGTGCATTTTTTCGTGCTTTTGATAAAGTTTATTATCTAGATTAGATCTCTAAACGTGGGCGAGATTTCGAAGTGAAATAACTGCAGTAATTGCCTTCGTTAGATTAACCTGTAGGCTTAAGACTGCACGTTGTACTGTAGATCTAGATTTAAATTTGGAAAACTTTTTGTCTTTCCTTTTCCATAACTACTTGAGTAGAACTAGATCTAAGTCTAGAGTAATGTTTTAAACATTATTCTGATTTACCGTTTGTATTGTTCTCGTTCGAAAAAAATACTCTTGGTTTTTTATGAGTGTAAGAAGATGGATACTTGTCACTTATTACAACGCTGCTATGATTTTGTCAGTTATCAATGAGTTTTGACCACAGTTGAGCCGAGTCATGAGGATGTCGATGCTGTTAGCTGTTTCAGTGCTGTCCCCCACATCAAAGACACTGTACTTCCTCTGAGGGCACCACCGAGGGAACATGACACAGCCACTCCTGCCACCACTGGGGCCTGGGAGCCTCGAACAAGCCTCTCTGTGCTTGCAAACTAAATTCAAAAGTTAACCATACTTTTCAGTTTTAGAGAGCGAGAGCGAGAGAGAGAGAGAGAGAGCGAGAGAGAGAGAGAGAGAGAGAGAGAGAGAGAGAGAGAGAGAGAGAGAGAGAGAGAGAGAGAGAGCTGTTAGATGATACTCGTGCCCAGTAGATATGGTCTCTAAAATCAAACGAGATGTTGCTCTGCTAGTCAAATTTGAATGCGGCGTGCATATTGCTTTCCAGACTGAAAGGACAATGTAGACAGCACAAACAGCGAAAGCGAAGAAAAAAAAAAGACTATCATTTTTTGGTCAACACATTTGTTCCAATGTATTTCAAAATGGACATTGTGATGAGGATAAACTACTAACACAATACCATGATGTAGGTGTTAAGCCAAGGCTGGTGTGGTTACATCCTCATCAAACTTGGTGCAGCCTTATGGCAATGAAGCAAGTGTAGAATTTATTTTTTCATATCAGTGAACGGCATTTTTGTCAACATTGTTCAATAAGTATGTAAGAAATACCAACACTTCCGCTTTCTGGTTGAAAGCTCAGCCGCTCTACACATGTAGCCGACATGGAGGCAGAAGTTCATGTCCGATTGCACAAAAACTCTCCAAAGCTCCCCCTACAAAATCTTTCCCAGGATCAAATTAACCATCTGGTTTGCATGATAGGAGACAAAACAACCTTTACAAAAAGATCAGAGTTTGTCTCAAACCCATAAAAAGATGTAATCACCCCCAAACCATCCGTCTAGTTGCTCGACGATGAAAACGATGATGACTTGGACCTCCCAAAAAAAGGAAAGACTGAAAAATTGTCAACACTTTGGTAAATGTATTTTGCTAGTTGATTTTCAGTTTTTGAACAGTTTTCTGCTTGCATTTTATTAATTTGACTGTATTGAAACTGAAAATCATTGCAAAATTTTTTAGGCTGTTTTTTCTCCGTTCGCACTTCTGCATTGGTTGAATCTTAAAATTAATAATTGAGATATTTTAAAAGTTCAAAACCCCCCCAAAAACGACATAACCTAAAGTTAAAAAATCAACCGACATATAGCAAGGTATACTTTCTTCTTTTTCCGCCCTTTTCCAAGACATTTACACAAATACCAGGCGCAGTGACATTTACGGAAGTTCTATATTTAATGCGAAGTTTCACTAGTAACCAGTAAGATGGTTAAGGAGATTTGTTACATGTTCTTTCTTTCTTTTGCCTGTTTCCAAACCAACAAAACTATTTTGGCATCTTTGCACTAGCCAGGCTGTTACAAGATAAACGCAAATGTAAAAAATTATAACATTCCAACCCTAAAAAGATAAAAGCTGATTCAAGGGTCATTTTTTATGTTTCGTTATTAGAATAATAATATTAATCTTTACTAACTTCTTTATTCTATTGAAATTCTGTTTTGTTTTTTGTTTCTGTTTTGTTTTTGTTTTTGTTTGTTTTTTTGTGTGCAAATTTCAATTATAGTGTCTGTAAAGAAAAAAAAGTAACATTTTTTAATGTGAATCCCTTTTCATCTTTAAGAGATTTCGTTCCCAAATATTTATCATCCGTTTTCTTTTAAATGTTCTCTCTCACTCTCTCTGCCTCACTATCTCTCCCTCCATCTCTCTCTCTCTCTCTCTCTCTCTCTCTCTCTCTCTCTCTCTCTCTCTCTCTCTCTCTCTCTCTCTTTCTCTCTCTCTCTGTACATATATTTATATATATATATATATATATATATATATATATATATATATATATATATCTTCCTTTGTCTTCCTCTTTGCCCCTTCCTTTTCAACTCTTGATACCATTGATTTTCTCGCTTAATGGGGGCCTTAAAGTTCGGATAACATCTAACCAACCCTATACTATCCTAACGCTTGACGGGGGCCTGAAAGGTCGGATAACATCTAACCAACCCTATACTATCCTAACGCTTGACGGGGGCCTGAAAGGTCGGATAACATCTGACCAACCCTATCCTATCTTAACGCTTAACGAAGGACTGAAAGGTCGGGTCTCATCTAACCAACCTTATCCTAACGCTAGACGGGGGCCTGAAGGTCGGATCTTATCTAACCAATCCTATCCTATCCTAACGCTTGACGGAGGTCTGAAACGTCGGATCTCATCTAACCAATCCTATCCTATCCTATACTATCCTAACGCTTGACGGGGGCCTGAAGGTCGGATCTTATCTAACCAATCCTATCCTATCCTATACTATCCTAACGCTTGACGGGGGCCTGAAGGTCGGATCTTATCTAACCAATCCTATCCTATCCTATACTATCCTAACGCTTGACGGGGGCCTGAAGGTCGGATCTTATCTAACCAATCCTATCCTATCCTATACTATCCTAACGCTTGACGGGGGCCTGAAGGTCGGATCTCATCTAACCAATCCTATCCTATCCTATACTATCCTAACGCTTGACGGGGGCCTGAAGGTCGGATCTTATCTAACCAATCCTATCCTATCCAAACGCTTGACGGAGGTCTGAAAGGTCGGATCTCATCTAACCAATCCTATCCTATCCTAACGCTTGAAAGGTCGGATGTCGTCTAACCAATCCTATACTATCCAAACGCTTGACAGAGGTCTGAAAGGTCAGATCTCGTCTAACCAATCCTATACTATCCAAACGCTTGACAGAGGTCTGAAAGGTCAGATCTCGTCTAACCAATCCTATACTATCCAAACGCTTGACAGAGGTCTGAAAGGTCAGATCTCGTCTAACCAATCCTATACTATCCAAACGCTTGACAGAGGTCTGAAAGGTCAGATCTCGTCTAACCAATCCTATACTATCCAAACGCTTGACAGAGGTCTGAAAGGTCGCATCTCATCTAACCGACCCTATCCTATCCTAACGCTTGACGGAGGCCTGAAAGGTCGGATCTCATCTAACCGACCCTATCCTATCCTAACGCTTGACGGAGGCCTGAAAGGTCGGATCTCATCTAACCAACCCTATCCTTTTCTAACGCTTGACGGGGGCCTGAAAGGTCGTATCTCATCTAACCAACCCTATCCTATCTTAACGCTTAACAGGGGCCTTAAAGGTTGGATCCCATCTATCCAATATTATCTTTGCTTGACGTAGGCCTGAAAGGTCGGATCTCATTTAACCAACCCTATCCTATCCTAACGCTTGACGGAGGCCTGAAAGGTCGGAACTCACCCAACCACCCTATCCTATCCTAACGCTTGAGGAGGCCTGAAAGGTCGGAACTCACCCAACCACCCTATCCTATCCTAACGCTTGACGAAGGCCTGAAAGGTCGGAACTCACCCAACCACCCTATCCTATCCTAACGCTTGAGGAGGCCTGAAAGGTCGGAACTCATCTAACCCACACTATCCTATCCTAATGCTTGACGGGGGCCTGAAAGGTCGGAACTCATCTAACCCACACTATCCTATCCTAATGCTTGACGGGGGCCTGAAAGGTCGGAACTTATCTAACCAACCCTACCTAAACGCTTGACGGAGGCTTAAAGAACATAGCTCTCTTAGTCCTTGGTGGGCAAATTCTTAAAGAGTGAAGTCGTTAGTTCCTAAAACATATAGAGAACTTTGAAATGTTGTGCAGAGTAAAAGCGAGAGGTTAATTTTTAGAGAAACTGCGCAAAAGAAAATGGGAAAAAAATTACATTATTAGCTTCCAGCGAAAAACATTTATTTTACATACAATCACATTTTTTTATGTTTTGTTTTTTCCCTTATTATTGCGCTTTATGGTTTTTATTATTTCAATTTCACCCATATAGTGTACCAAGATCGACAAACGCGCGCAGAGTTGACCCGTTGACCCGTTGACCCTCCTATCAAAAAATCTGCTTATCTGTTTACAAAGGTTCTCAAATTCTTAGCCGACCGTTCGAATCATTTTACAAGCTTTTTTTTTTATTTTTAGTAGTTTTAAGTCTAGAAATGCTTGTCGATCACTGTCCAGTTGTGAACCCCGTGCCCCTCCGGCCGGTCTCCGGTTTCTATTTGAATATTGCTAATATCTCCCCCCCTCCCCCTCCTCCCTCGTCTTCCTTCCCGTCCAATATATCTACGTGTGATCTTCGGACCCTCCCATTTCCCGGTTTAAAACAAATAGACACAAAACTCGGTTTTACCCCCGTTTCTTTTTCCTTCTCATTTTCTTTTTCCTCTCACTGATTGCCTTTTTCTTGTAATCCTCAGAAAGTTACGGCGAGGTGATGGGGTAAGGGAGGGGAGGGGGGGGGGGGATTAAAAAGGCAGGGAAGTCGACCCGTGCGTTGCGCTGTCTGAGAGACACAGTAATCAATCATTGATACAGAAAATAGAAAAAAGATACGCGCTCCTGCAGAGATTGGGACACGACCGATAAGGATTTCCTATTGATTTTACTTTCTTTTATTCGGTTTATTCTTCTAACTCCTTTATCTTTTCCCCACCATCTTCCCTCTGTTGTTCGCCCCCTCACCTTTGTCTCTCCGCCACTTTTGCTCTTCAAAAAAAAAAAAAAAAAAAATGCTGATATTGCTTTGATTTTTTGTCGTTATAGTTATAGTCCCTCCACCACCACCCCTCTCTCTCTCTCTCTCTCTCTCTCTCTCTCTCTCTCTCTCTCTCTCTCTCTCTCTCTCTCTCTCTCTCTCTCTCTCTTTCTGTCTGTCTGTCTCTCTCTCATTCTCTCTCTCGGAAACTACCAACTTGGTGATGGAAGCATCGCCTTTTCAACAGGTTGTTGGAATGATGCCAAAAACTTTGAGGCTAACCCTAGCGCTGGGGTGGAAGTTAGAGAGAACGATGGTCAATTTTAGTACAGGTGTCCATCATGTGGCAATAGGAAGCTTTTGTTCCAAACAAGAGAAAACAGAGAAAGGAGCATACAATGATAAGGACTTATTGGAGAAAATTGTATTTTCCAACTTAAAATGAAGGCTTTAATTACAGTGATTGGCACACAGCTAGAAGGAACGATTGTAAAAGGAGGAAGAAATCATTTGAAAATAAATTTATTGTATTGATCACAAAGAAATTACCACGTAAAATTCAGAAATAGAGTGAGTGAGAGAAAGAGAGAGGGAGAGAGAGAACAGAAAGAGAAAGAGAGAGAAAGAAAGAGAGGGAGAAAGAAAGAGAGTGAGAGAGAGAGAAAGAAAGAGAGTCAGAAAGAGAACAGTCTCCAATAATTCTATATAATCGAATGAGAGAAAAGATGCAACACTAAGACTCTGCTTACGGTATATAAAATCTTTTAAAACATTCATTCCCCAATGTCAAGAAAGTAGATAAATCAAGATAAAAAGCAGTCAACCCTATGTCTTGACACGGCTGGCAAAGGAAAGAGTTGTAGGAAGCATGAGAAATCAGCTTTCTAAATCTAACTATAAATTATTCTAAACTTCCAACAGAAGGCTCTATAGTTTATAGCAAAAAGTACCAAAATGTTGCAGGAATTCATAGATGCTCATTACCACTATTATAATGGACCTTCAAAAGGACCTTTAAATATATCGCGATTTCACAATTTTATATATCGATTCTGTTTAATTCTTTCAAGGATTTTACCCCGCAACTTCGCAGGATAAAAAATGCTGATATTTGAAAAAAAAAATAAAAAAAAATAAAACGTAATAAAAAATAGCCAAAATTTCCATGAAAATTTGTATTAATCTTACAAGGTTGTATGGAATAAGATGTAAAAATTCATCTAATAAATTGAGCCTAGGGGAATATTTAACCTGTGTTGGAATTCTGAAATTAGATAAATGTTAAGAAATGTTGGTCTCCACAAGCTGAACTAAGGTTTATAAAGTTTCAGTTTGCATCGAGTTTGATATTTAGTTTTTAAATACTTCATGCCTTAAAAAGAAAACAAAAAGTCGTAGATTTAGACATTCTCTGCAACTATACAAAAGGAAATGTTGGCTTTACTATTCCTAAAACTATCCTTTTTTTAAAAAAAATCAGGTCTTTTTGTCGGTGCATATACGACTTGGTTTCCAATAAAAATAAAATATTTTCAGTGATTATCCAAGACAAGCATATTCCCCTAAGAAACATGGATACTATAGTAATAAGATGGAGAAGTTGCGGACTCCATGTTTATCTCCATGGGATGCAAAGGCCAATAATCCTTGATAAGGCAACAGAATGAACGTGTTAGAAATTTCATAATTTCACAAACCTTAGAACGTAAATCTCGAAATACCTGTTTTTAGTAAAATATTTTTTGGTAAAGCTGTTCAGGGAGCCACACAGCTCAGCCGTTAGAGAATCTAATTCTTAACAACAGATGTTATTCTCTCGCTGGGTGTTATCCAACTGCTAGACAGACAACAACAGTCTGTAGTCTCTCAGAAATTTGAACGTTGTAGAATCCACGGAAGATCTAAGACATACATAATTAATGCACTTACTGGTTTGATTTGGGTATAAAATTACCTAAATATAAATCAACAATTTATTTCTAAATGGTTTGATCAAATCATAGCTGCTGTGAATAGTGCAATGCTAAAAATAATCATTTTCATTGAGGCTGTACATACCGTACTTTTAGGATGAGCTCCCAATAGTCTTCAAAACCACCTTTTGACCTTTCCATGAAAATTGACTGTAGTTATCAATGCAATGAGAAAAACTTATGAAAAAAAAAATCGACTTTGGGATTCTATAGTCCTTTGATGCATTACAGAAATATATGAAGATAACTGTTACAACACAAAAACTTGAAAGGTTGTTTTACGATTGAGAGAAATCCATATTTTACAAAAGGCTATTTTTTTTTTTTAAGTCTGCAGATTTCAAAGCACTAGACATGTTCGGCAAGTCTTTAAACTTTAGAATAACACAACTATTATTTTTTTTCCATATCCCTCTCAAAAAATGCTTACACAAGTGCTCATAAAGCTCTACAGAAAAAACGATTTCTTTGTATCATATTTATATCAATATTTTTTTTTTTCATAGCTGCTTGCAAAGTGTCTGCGCTTTTCATACCGTTTTACTGCAACTCTGTCAGGAGGAAGAAAAGAAATTAATAAAACTAAAAATTAAAAAAAAAAAAAAGAAACCAATTACTGTTCTTTCAAACCATCAGTCGATGTCTGTTAGAATCCAAACCGTAACAAGATTTTATGGTCTGCTTTTTTTTTTCTCTTTATTTAAATCGCATTTTTTTTTCAGAGCCGATTCCCTAGAGAGAAAGTAAAGATTTGGTCTCGGCTAATTCGATTTATGTCTCTCTGAACGTAAACCCGAGATTTTCAACCGAGATAAACAAACGGAAAAGAATAAAGTATTTTCTGGGGTAATATTGGTTCTTTGTCTTCCTCTTTATGTTTTTCTATGTCGCTCATTACTCTAGCTCTTTCTTTTATTTCTTTATATCTTTATCTTTTTTCCTTTATCTGTCTAAAACAGAATCTGCTTGTATGTCCGACCGATCGTTACTTTTTATATATATATATATATTTTTTTTTTTTTTTTTTTTGCAGAGGAAGGGTTTTATGTATTTATAATATACATTATCATATATATATATATATATATATATATATATATATATATATATATATATATATATATATATATATATATATATTATCGCATTATGACGTATCCAAACCGAAAAAAAAAACGCCTGACCACAAATTTTAGCTTTGAGAAAGGTCGTGTTGAAACGAAAACATCTTGTTCTTCACATTCTTTTTCAAAACATTCAGGAAATAAAAAATCAAGCCACACATCCAACATTTTACTGCCGCATATTTTAGAAAATTCAGTGCTTTGATGGAAAACAGGACAAGGAATAAAGATTGTGTCATCTGACGCATTCAGTCTCCGGGTTGCTCTGATACAGGTCGAACACCGAGTAGATGTTGATTTTGTTACGAATCAGAAAAAATAGAATTTACACTTAGCTTGGATAACTGCAATTCAAAATTTACAAAAAAATAATAGGAAGGGAAACAAAACAAAAATTGCACAATTTATATCTTACGAGGGGCCCTTATTCAGTAAAAGGATATGAAGGAAATTTGAACTCGATTTCTTTTTACTATTATCATCTCATATATTCTAAAATCCTAAGCTTTTATGAAATAAAAAGAGAAATACGAAATAGAGGGTCTGCATGAACTCGCCATAAATATTAAATGGAAACGTTTTATCTCCTAAAGTGCCAAAGTGTTCCTGAAAGAATTTACCCGAAAAAAAATGTGTCTTTAATCTTTTGGGGTGAAATTACCAGTAGCGTTCTAATCTCTAAGGTGCCCTTTAGAACGCTGTTTTTAAAACTAGTTTTCCCGTAAATACTGTAAAAGTATTTTTGTGGGTCTTTGAAAAGAATAGAGCCCGAGTTGTTATAAATAACGGTATGCTGGAGACAAAGACAACAAAAAAAAAAGGTAAGCCACAACAAAATCGCTCCAATAAGCTTCTTAGGCTTCGGTCGGACAAGTGTTGGACTGGAGCTGAGAGCCAGGTCTAATCTGGCTGTACACCCGCCTTAATGGACGGCTTACAGTCCCGAGCTCACCCCGAGCACTCATTTCAAGGACACTTCAGCCCACAGATTATGCAACAGCTTTCAACTTATGTTTTTGAAAAAAGACATTTTGAGATTTAAGTGCTCTAAGTGTATTCTAGTTTTTTTTCTTTGCTTTACCAAAAGCTGATGTAAAACTGGTTGCTCCACTGGTCTGTTTGAGAAATAACTTAAATTTGAGATAAACTCTGTTGAGACAGAGGCGGGACTGCAGTTTGCCGACTCGGAATGTGTATAGTAAATACTTGTACAGAGTTCGGTTATAACTTTCTATCTATGTTTACCCGCAAGCACAGTTTGATGTCGGTACCATGTAAAATAAAACAAAAACAAAATAATTAAAAATAGATGACTTGTCTATAAACACACGAAAAGAATCTGTTAGTATTGTTGATACATTGAAGTGTAAAAATTATCTGTTTACTATAATTAAGATCTAGTTTCATTATTCATTTAAAAAAGTTATAATTTTTCCATCAACTCCAAATTTATTATGGGCATCGTAGGCAATAGGCATCATAAATTATCATTTTATAACTTGTGGCTGGGAATACAGAAATTTCGTATAAAGTTTTTAGAAGGACAAAACGACTCTGAAATGTATGGTAAATAAAGAACCATAACTTATTTTAATAGTCTTAAAGAGGCAATTTAAAACCTCTTTGGCTTATTGCAACATAAAAAAAGAAACTTTTTATTTCTTTTCTCAAGTTCATTGTTTTCTTTGCTCTAATCATTGGGTTTGATAATGATCTACGGAACATCCACAAATTATCTTGACAAACAGTTTTCCCATCATGCAACTGCGAGACTAGTCTCGCGATATTTTATAACCATTTTGATTCTCGATCCAAACTTTCAAATCTAAATCAGAGCTGGCTCACATCTAGAAGGTTATTCACATTCAGGACTTGTTGTTGTTAGCAGCAGTTGTATGCCATGACCTCTCCACCATGAGAGTTTAGACAGAAAATTGAGCACTCCATACGGTTTGACTAAACAGTGCTAATAATCATTTTACAGACAAGCGAAGAGCCAAAAGTATAAACAAAAAAAAAATAGAATCGAAGGATGGGGTAAATATTGCCTGTATTACAACTTGAGTCTTGAAACTTTTCTATGTAAGTAAACTTTCATTATAGTGGAGGCGTTGCAAGTTAGGAAAAATACAAGATTATGACAACCCCCAAACGCAGGAAAATGAATCAAACTAGGGCTTGGAAAGCATTTTATAAACTCTACCCAAAACAATGATTGTCTAAATAATTCATTAAAAAAATTCCTTATTATTAAGATGTTAGGTTTTTAAATTACTTTGATCTGGTTTCTATAAGCAAGTTGTGTCTTTGGAATTATTTGACGCTCTTCTGGCCACTGAGAAGTTGTTAAAGTGAACGGCACAGGTTCTTAGGTCGTAGATAACGTGCTCTAGATGATGCAGTTGTTAGAGCGGTCTGGGGTCGGGTCGGATCGAATCTAGCCAGCCCAGTACCAGTGTTTGAGTGTATAGACCGGTCCCAGGTTACAGCAGCTTGGCGCTTGGTCGGCGCATAGAGGGCTGAAAATAAGCAGGTCCATTTCTCTGTTCCACTCTCAAGTTGCACCCCTTATAAACTTAAATTCGACCATTATAATGGATACTTCAAGTTGTTATGCCATAGTTTCAAGATACACTCATTAAATACTTACATTGACTTCCTTGACTTACATGGTGTATCATTGCTGAGATTTGGAAAGTACAGAATAAGTCGATTTCCTTTATTCTTCTCAAAAGTATTTTTCTTTCAGTGTGGATTCTTGGCAATTCGATCTAGAGTTTTTCGAAGACTTGAATGCTGAGCAGGATTGAGTAAAATGTACAGAATCCACTATGAAATGAATGTACAATTATCATAAAAAGGGATGTAACTGTGTCAAATTCTCGGTGATAGTGGAATCTTTCCAAAGCACCACTGTTTTTTGCGTAAAACTAAAAAGATGTTCGTGGATTTCTATTGCATGGCATATTTAAACTTTATCTGTAGTCAATGGTTTCATTTAAAATTACATTTGAATGAAAAAAATTCTTTTCATTTTTTCAGCAAACTGTCCTAGGATACTTTTGTTCAGACAAAATTTAAATATCAATTTTGTTGATTGTGCACATAAATATTGTTGAAAGTAATTACAAAAATGTTCATTCATACTTAGTTTCAGTAGTAATTCCAGCAAGCATATTTCGTAAAAAACCTTATTAATCAATATAAACGCACAACGCCTCTAGTTTTCAATTTTATTCATTTCTGTATCAGCTAGTGAAAAGCATTATGTGAGACTTAACTGTTACTTATCAGGTATACTTCCTTCTGATCTCAACATGTTCGATGACTGAGTGTGTAAGTCTCCTTCTCATACTTTATCATAACATAGAAAATCAGCTAGCCTAATTTTGTCAGTGCTAAATCTATTTCAAGATTTTCTTAATATTTTATTTTAGAAGACCGTAAATTTTCTCAAAAAGTGACTAAAGGTTCACTGATTTGGGTGAATTTATAATTGCATATTAATTTAAACCTTCAAGATACGTTATCTCTGAAATGATCTTTAACATAAAAGATTTGGATTTTAACGAAATAAGCTAAGACCATTCTTATAATTCTGTGTAAGAACTTAGAGAATGTTAATTACCGTGTTAAGAAGTGTTCTCGTTCCCAATAATTTAGATCACTTACAATCTTTGGATTTTGCGGATAATATTCGCAGCAACTTTCTTCGCCTGTTGGAACTCCATGACGTCCACAGGTTAGCGTATAGTTCCGCTCCTTCTTCTGGCGATATGCGCAACAGCCAGCGATCACCGATTTGTAGACAGCCTCTTTCAAATAACAGACTCAATTATACTCTCGCAATAAAGCGTTTGATAATATATTTTACTCCCTCCATATCACTCTTAACGCTTCAGTGCTATCCTTGTTTCCTGCCCCAGGTTTGCCGCGCCCCAGTGAGCCAGCAACCATGCAGTGGTGTCGCCAGTGTCTAGACGTGGTCAGTCGCAGGAAGACCTGGGATGTTCGAAGCCTGCACCAGACTCAGCTGCGACGGAGCCTCAATGTGGTGGAGCTTATCGGAATAGGTAAGAAAAGATGCGTTTTGATCAGTGATACTGATCCTTCCCGTCAGCCGAGAGACAGCAGTGAGGCTCTATTAGGGGGGTAGTTCTCCCCAACGCTTCGTAAAATTTCGAAGAATACGGCGGTTACCCCCTAAGAGAGCCCATTCTCTAACCGGCTCTGGAGACCATCTAGTGTTTTAAGACAGAAAACGGTCTGCAAGCATGGATGTCACGGAAGTGATCATAGGAGCAATCGGTTATAGCCAATAGTGCAATTTCCCCACGCCTAACTTTTTTTTCTCTTCATTTTGGGTAAAAGATACTTTACTGTTAGTTACATGCTTCGATCCCGAGCAGTGACTGGGAACATTTGGAATTTCCAGATTGGCTGCTTGTATTTTTTCGTCCAATTGCATTGACGTCAGCAAAAAAAAATCTTTTATGGTACTTTGAAAAGTAAATCAATATCTTTTTTTATATTACTATTGCTTTCACGTTAGCAAACAAAAAAAAAAAAAACATCTTTGGTATCATTACGGTTTTTGATGAGCCAACCAGTAGCAAGGATGTTCAAGAAAGAGGAGAAAAGATACTTGCCACCTCATACCATCCTTTTATCTCTGTGTTCGTAGGTTGTCCAATCATACACATCCGTGAAGCTCCTTCCTTCATGCATGTTCTTTATAAGATTAAGTGATGTATTTAGAATTCTTGATCAGGGATTATATACTAACGATCTTCTCCTTTATTCTCTATCATGATAGAACCTTTTGATTCTCACATCAGCGCCTCTGTGTTTCTCTAACACCCTTAACCACACCTCCCTGTTCATGCCATCAGTTTTGTTTTTACAGCCTAGGGAAATAATAACCGACATGAGCTTTACTCCTGTGACTGACTTTTAAGAGGTCTGAAAGTAGCATGCAGGTTTTTGAGAGATTGTCCTGAAAACATTTGCTCTTTATTTTTAAAACATGTAATTGTCCCGTCGTTGAAACGTTTATCTACTTAACACAAATAACTCGATTAGCATATTAATACATGGCAAAACCGCTAAAATTTTATGACAGAAAACTGGTGCTTGTTTAGTGTCTCCATTTTTTTTTGTTTATTTTTTTGATTGCCTGTCTGTCTCTGTCTATCTGTCTGTCTCTTTTTCTCCCTCCTCTCTCTCTCTCTCTCTCTCTCTCTCTCTCTCTCTCTCTCTCTCTCTCTCTCTCTCTCTCTCTCTCTCTCTCTCTCTCTCTCTCTCTCTCTCTCTCTCTCTCTCTCTCTCTCTCTTCCTCTCTCGATTCTTCACAAATCTTTAAACTTTCTTTCCTTCCCTGCAACTTTCACCGCTCCCTAACCAGCACTATAGAATGATGTAAGACTTTTCCTTGCAGGAAAAGCGGTAGAGCAACCAATCAACCATTATTGATGTCACAATGAAACTTGTCCGTATGAACAATTTTATATTCCCGCCATTTCTGCCGACAAGGAAATTACATTAGCAGGATTCGGACAGCTTAACCAAACAATTCTTTTTTCCTCTAGAAAATCAAAATAAATGCAACTTTGGCTCACTGACTGCCTCGACAAAAGCGAAGAATTTTGGATTGTTTTCTATGTGGCTTAGAATGAGCACGTTTTGTCTCTACTTTGATAACCTGCAGTGACCCTATAGAAGCTTATACAAATCTTATGATTATCGTTCTTCTTATAAATCTGAGAGATTTCACACGTTTTGGTGTGTACCTAGACCTCTGAAGCATCAAATTTTTTATGGTTTGTTTGCACGATGGTAGAAAGATTGCGGCACGCCTTAAAAATGACAGGACTTGATATTATTGGCATTATCGTCTTTTTTTGTTACTGTTTATACGAAAAATAAACCTTAGTTTCCTTTTTAAGAAAAGCTTAAATATTTGAGTCGCCACTTGTTATTGTTCGTGAGGTTTTCAGATGTTTCAAGCTTTTCCAGAAGACTTTCGGCGTTATGGACTTGAACTGTAGACGGAATGAGATTTGATAAAAACCTATTCCTTACAATTAAGATTTGTTGAGTTTTGCTAAGCAGTAGACACACAGAACAAATCCATTATCTCTATTGAGTTGTATATCGTTTTTTTCCTTTTTTTTTCTCGTTCTTCTTTGGTTTATTTTAATTCTTTATTTTTCTATTTTTAGAGTTATTTTTGCCTTTATGTTTTTTTTCTTTTGAACTGACATTGCACTTGGTGTAAGCTTGTAATCTGTGACAGAAGCGTAAGTTCTTTTGAGTGGTTAAAAAGCCCCATATCAAAGTCTTTTTATGCCCTTTAGTTTGATGTATTATTGAAGATCTAAGTTATATTTTTAGAAAACTTTAGACCAACCTAATCCTCTGCTATCTTTTACTCCTCGTCTTTCCTGTTACTTCTAAGGCTCGTTAGTTTAATTACTGTAAAGACGTACAAAGTTTTGCACTGAGTTTTAAAAACCTCCACAAGCGTTGGTTCTACAGCTTCCCTATTACTGTCATTCTTGGTAATGGCCAACCTTTATTTAATTGTTGAGCTGGTTAATTCCGTGCTAAATGAAAATCTTTTCTCCTCAAAACATCTTGAATTTCATTTAATTGCTTTTTTTTTTTTTTTTTTAAATACTTGATTAATATTTAAATATGACTTTCACAGCTATCTTAAAAACGTAAGTTCAAAAGCAGGAAAAAAAAACATGTTAAAATTCTCAGCCCTTTTTAGAGAGCACGAATTATCTCCATAACAGAACTTTACTTTTTTTTTTTATTACAACGTTTTAATTTCCCGACTAGCCGGATAAAGACAATAATTACAGCCCAGAAGATTAATGATGTTAATTTTAATGCTTAGTGCAGAAGTAAGGAGATACGTAAGGTATCTTACACATTCTCCAATTATAAACCTAATTCTCGTGTAAAGTTCAGCCCAATTATATGGATATTTCAGAATACCGAAGTGTTAAAGGGGAATTGGTTTTTCTTATAAATTCACACATAATAGGACCCCTATAAAAATGTTAATCTTGTGGTTTTTGTTTTCTAGGGTAGGTTTCTTGCATCTAATCTATTGTTTTATATCGAAGATGCCCTAAATGAAAATCACGCCGGGAAAGCAATACAAATCGTCGCAAGCTTAACTCTAAATGTCGCATAGATGGGTAATATTGGAACTGAAGACCTCTCCTAGTGGAGTCCGCCGCACTCAACAAAACTAATTAACTACAGCTTCACTAGTAGCTTTCACCGATTGTAATATCTTTGTACTCAGACAAGACTTTAATCAAAAATTCCGAGTGCAGGTGAGGATTCAGAATGCGGCCAATCAACATCCTTCAACTAAGAAACATGAGGCGTCGAAGAAAAGTGAAAAGAGTAGCAACATAAGGTGATACAACTACGCAAACTGTAATTTCAGTCACCAGAGACATGAATTTGTGTTTAAAACATTTTTTTTTCATAAACTTATAAGCCTACATAACTTAAAATAATGATACATTTTTTTAACTCTTCATTTTAAGCTTGTTCATATTTTCTATCCGTAATGATAAAATACATTTTCTTTACAAGCACCAGAGAAATGTGTAAGGTGACAAGAATAAACGTCAATGGATTAACTGGAGTCTATATCCCAAACCCTTACCTCTAAGGAGAGTAAATAAAAAATTATAAACATAAATAAAGTTAACAATAGTACGGGTCATATTTGTATTTTCCTTTGCTTCCAATCAATTGTTTTTACCCAGTTTGAATGATCGGTGGAGCCCGTGTGATTCGTGTGATAACTTGAGGCGCCAGCCTGTCTGGGATTTGTCTTTGTGCACCAACCTAATGGAAGCTCAGCGGTTGAAAAGTCCTCACTCACAACGTCATATTTGATAGAGCAGTTTCAGCCAGCGGGGATTGAGGTGCACTACCCTACACAGCAGGCGCAGTGATACGTCACGATATCAACAGGGGAACATTCTATCTCGATCTCGGTCTTATTTCATCTCGCGTATTGTTAAGTGAGTGGCGCCGCGGCCAGTCGCAAAACTGGCACGTTGTTTAGTGAGAAAATGGTCTGCCGCATCGATTTTCGCTTTTAATATCAGTACGGCCTTTTAGAGTATTTGAAGAATAGAATTAAAATTTCAGCGCCCTTTAAAAAATTTATACAACAAGAAGATTTTAGGTTATAATACTGAGCTAAGGTCGGAGCACATTTAATTACTGTACGAAAGTCTTACAATCTCATGTTGTAAATACCAGGCATCTCTCCAGCATTAAATGGAGATAAATAGAGCACGCTATCACCTCGGCATTATTTTAGAATAAGACTTTGCCCACAGTTGTTTTTTTCGATTAATCATGAAAACTATGAAAACAAAAAGCTAAAATACTCTATGGCTTCAGTCACATGCCTTATTGTGAATTTCGGAAGTTGAGAGGAGGAGACAGGCAATTTACAAAGAAAACGATAACTGTCTCTCTATGTATCTGCATCCTATCTAGGCGACTAGCCATCAACAGCTATAGCTTGGGCTTAAGATAAGGAAATTATTGCAGCTGGTCCTATTCAGCTGTAAGGCAATAATGTGCACTGTTTCAATTTCTACAATCACAAAGACTAAACATATCTCTTCAAGTGTTAGCATAGTGCTGGTTGAGTGAGCTCTCATCTTAAAACTAAATACCATAGTTAGGATTTGATGCCGTATCGTCATTCGTTTTTTCACAGACAGAGACCTAATGCGATAAATGTATCGGTAAGAACAGAACAAAATCGGTAGGGGCTAAGATCCAGCTCAAAGAACAAACATAAAGAACAGAGAAAATCTTTCTCATCGGTGTAATTGCTTTGCGTCTCCAGAGGTATTTTTTCGGCCGTACTGGCTTCCGCTGATTTGTGAAAAAATGGGCAACATTAACCATCCTAACAGAGATTTGCCTAAAAATAATATAGATAAATCAGAAGAGCGGGTTCAATCGAAACAGTTATCGAACTTGTTCTAGATCTAGACATGTCATGGCTGATTAACTGCGGGGAAGATCAAAGGTCTTTTCTTACTGTCTCCTAAAGGAGGTCAACTGGTTAATACAGAAGATCGTTATTTCTGGTTGTCCAAGTTAATGAAGATGGATGGTTAATATTGAATACTCCTTCGGTTCTTTTCTTTTCTGCTCTACTTTTCTTTTACCACAATAGCAATTAGATTGTTATATATGGAAATGTATTAAACTTAGAAGCAATCAATCTTAGTTGTGTCAATTGAAAATTTTCGTTTCCCACTAATCATTTCTCGTTGGCCTATTTTCATTTTTAAGAGTCACGGAATTGAATGCGATACATCGAGTTATTTTTTTCTAACAATTAGTTCCGCAAATGTCCTAACTCCATAGACGTGGAGATAGATCCTGTGTAATCACTCGTAAATTATTGAACAAGCTGGGATTTGTTAAGAAAACAATGTATCGTTCTAAAACTAAAACGAATGCATAAAAAAACATGCCGGTTTGAAACCATCTGCCTTTCTATTGAATATGCTCTTGAAAAACCACGTCCAAGCTAAAATTTCATCAAAAGGGACACCGAAATGTATCTTACCATATCTTAAAGAGAAGGAGAGTAATCTATCATGCTAGCATACAAATAAATTGCGGGACACCGAAATGAATCTTACCATATCTTAAAGAGAAGGAGAGTAATCTATCATGCTAGCATACAAATAAATTGCGGGTCACCGAAATGAATCTTACCATATCTTAAAGAGAAGGAGAGTAATCTATCATGCTAGCATACAAATAAATTGCGGGTCACCGATCTACTGGTCTAGTTTTGTTATATAGCGCTAAGGATTATGGGACAACTTTAAAGCTACAATATGTTTTATGACCGTGTCGGTCTGAGGGTGATTCCAATATCTTAGACCTTTCTTACACCGAAGCTATAATGGTATCAAAGTTCAAAGCCTTCCTCGTCTTTTGTCAAGGGAGAAATGGAAAGAGACAGAGACAGAGACAGAGAGAGAGAGAGAGAGAGAGAGAGAGAGAGAGTCAGAGAGGGAGTATAGGTAGAATGATGATTAAATAAAAAGATAAAAAGACGGACATGTAAATGGTTTAAAACATTATAGATAAGTTAATTAAATAGGTTGATTGTTAGAGAAAAAAATTTCAAATAGTTTTAAAAGTATGTACGCGGCTAACTGTGTAGCTTGGGGTAACTTTATGATTATTCAATCGGGGCTGTGGAAACATTATCATTCTGAATGTTGTTTTTCCTGGAGCGACTCGGTCTAAGCGAGAGGTGTACAGCCCTCTGTCTTTACAACCATCTGAAATAGTTTGAGACTGAAAGGAAGAAACTAGATTACGTGGCAGAAGCGGTAAGTCAAGTTTTGGCAAAACAACACATGTTACAATCTGTAAATTTTAAAACCTAAAAACTGCATAGCACAAAATATATATGAATGATTCCATTGGTTTTACCAGCAGATTTTGAATGATACCAAAAAAGCATGCGGTCAAGCCACATTAGAAATTTGATATTGACGACGCCAGACAAAAAGATTATGGACTTGCTAATCATTAAATATTCAAATAGAGACAAAGATAATCCTGATAGGAATCGCTCGATAGTTATTAAGAACGACATAGAAAAGATAACAAATGGTATCACTTGATTTTTGTTTGTTTTTCTCAATCTTCCTTTATCAACCACAGTGTAGACTATTGGACTTCAACATTCACGTTAAGTCCATACACCCGAGAGCAGACCTCTGGGTTTTAGCTTTCCTCTCATACAGGCGACAAGTGGGGGATTTAGCTATGACTCCATGTATTAAAGTTCTTGAGAAAGAAGTCGAGATGACAACGGGGCAACCACGCTATACTCTAAGTGCTGGTTAAGATTAAGTTGACCAGCACATGACCGCTCTTAATTACGTAGAATCCAACGAACATGCCCCAACAAATATTGAAGTTCGGCCAATACATGTTCTAACTATAAGACCATTAGAAGCGGCATTGTTCTAAGTTGTTGTAACTTTTCTATGACCGTAGGACAGTGATAATATCTATATAAAGGCGAATTTAATATTATTTAGACAGAGTAACTGAACATTGATAAAATGAAGTAACAATTTGCGGACTACCTTTTATTGCCGTTACGGGGCTCTGTCTCAATGCCGTAAATACTGGCGGCCGTTACGGGGCTCTGTCTCAATGACATAAATACTGGCGGCCGTTACGGGGCTCTGTCTCAATGACGTAAATACTGGCGGCTGTTACTGGGCTCTGTCTCAATGACGTAAATACTGGCGGCCGTTACGGGGCTCTGTCTCAATGACGTAAATACTGGCGGCCGTTACGGGGCTCTGTCTCAATGACATAAATACTGGCGGCCGTTACTGGGCTCTGTCTCAATGACATAAATACTGGCGGCCGTTACGGGGCTCTGTCTCAATGCCGTAAATACTGGCGGCCGTTACGGAGCTCTGTCTCAATGACATAAATACTGGCGGCCGTTACGGGGCTCTGTCTCAATGCCGTAAATACTGGCGGCCGTTACGGGGCTCTCTCTCAATGACATAAATACTGGCGGCCGTTACGGGGCTCTGTCTCAATGCCGTAAATACTGGCGGCCGTTACGGGGCTCTGTCTCAATGACATAAATACTGGCGGCCGTTACTGGGCTCTGTCTCAATGACATAAATACTGGCGGCCGTTACGGGGCTCTGTCTCAATGACATAAATACTGGCGGCCGTTACGGGGCTCTGTCTCAATGACGGAAATACTGGCGGCCGTTACGGGGCTCTGTCTCAATGACATAAATACTGGCGGCCGTTACGGGGCTCTGTCTCAATGACATAAATACTGGCGGACGTTACGGGGCTCTGTCTCAATGACATAAATACTGGCGGCCGTTACGGGGCTCTGTCTCAATGACATAAATACTGGCGGCCGTTACGGGGCTCTGTCTCAGTGACATAAATACTGGCGGCCGTTACGGGGCTCTGTCTCAATGACATAAATACTGGCGGCCGTTACGGGGCTCTGTCTCTATGCCGTAAATATTGGCTGCCGTTACGGGGCTCTGTCTCAATGACATAAATACTGGCGGCTGTTACGGGGCTCTGTCTCAATGACGTAAATACTGGCGGCTGCTCCAGGTGGATATGTAATTGACCATGTAGCCAAGTCTAGTAATTCGATATAAAATTTTCAACATTTCTCTTTTCCCTTGTCTTTGCGTCATTTTCAAAATAGACCTTCATCTTTTAATCCTTTTTACAAATTGATTTGATATATTTTTTATGGTTTCTTTGTCAAATTTTCTGTCACTTAGTCCAAATATTTGCTCTGCTAATATGCTGTTTATTGATTTCAAGATTCAGATATTTTCATCCTCCCACAATGTTTTGTTATATGCAATAATAATATATTGTCACGAGGTTCATGTTTTCTCAGGAGCAACAGTTTTTCCTTGACATCTCTATGCTAAATCATACCATAGAACAAAATATCCGAATTCTGGGAGTAGGAAAATAGAGGAGCGTAAAATTACACTACCAGGAGAGATATCTTTTCTGACTAGGACCAAAACAACCGTGAAATAGGAATGAATATAAAAAGAGATGGTAGCGGGGCTATGAGACGATATGAACTTGTATAATAAGTCGGGCCATAAAGAAGGGCGGAGGATGCCGTGTATCATAAAGCCGGGCTCCCGCCAATAAACTGTGGTGGGTACAGCGGCGGGTACAGCAGCGGGTACACCACTGGGTACACCACTCGGCACACCGCCTGAGGCTTGGCCGGCGAGAGCTGAGGCTGGTCTCTGGTCTCGTCTGACTGGAGGATAAAAGACGGGAGTTAATCCCCCTGGGATGCTGACTCCGACGGTCGAACAAGACGAGAATGTTTGACGGTCTGGACCGACAGGAAATTCAATTGCTTCTTTTTTTTTTTTTCTTTTTTTTTTTAGCTCTACTCAGTTTTGTTCGAAACACTATAGACAAATGCATCTGTTTGTCTTTTCTTTTTTTTCTTTAATTATCAGCATTTATTTTTTTACAGTAAAGGTTCCTTAACTAGATTCGGAAATTACAAACTTAGCTCATTTGCGAACCTTTTAAAAGCTCATTAGAGGGCTAAGAAATCCCACAGAAAATGTCTAAAAGTTTAATACTTTGTGAGAAGTCATACCTGCCAATGTTTTAACTTACATAATAATAAATACTTAAAAAGATTTAACAATCGATCTAAATTTTTACAAACTTAGAAAACTATTTTTATAGATAGTTCTAAGTGCACCTCTCAGGAAATTTGAAAAATCAATAAAGCAACATTTCTCTAGAACATTCCCTTTTTTCGGAAGGCTATTTTGTATTTCTCTGGATTGCGCTATTTTGGTATCGCTATTTTATGATATTACTTGTTATAAAATCTGCAGTGAAATAAGCTATCTCCGACGATGTACCTACTTCTCAATTGAATATTTTTGTGGTTTCTATCCAATCACAAAGTTGATTTTTGGCGCGTCCATTATGTAAACCTTTAAGAGATTATTACAAAAACTCTAACTGTAGAGCTTCTTACTTAGCTGTTTCATGTTTTGGAGATCCATTAGAAAATTGCTTCATTTGACATTTGGAAAATTCTAGCTTTTATTTTGTTTTACTTAAAACAATAATTCTGTTCAAGTCGACTTCTGGTGTCTTACTGTATACGTAAAACGCTAAAAATATGCAAACAACATGAAGCGATGTTGTTTTGTTTTCAAGTGGATTTTCGCTTGATCTTAAACCATTCACAAGATTTATTTCCAATACTGTCCTTCATGATCATCGCGTCTATAGCAAACCAGGATTGTATTCTTCCCACTGAATGCGTATGATGAAATGTTTAAAGGTATTCCAGAATTTCAACCAATCTAGCTGTGAGAGCCTCGCAGAACAAAGGACCGCTTTCCTGAAACCCAAGGCGCATTGTGGTCCGCTATCCCGCTGTAATGGAAGCGAGGAGTCCGTCTCAAAAACTCCTGAGCATTGGGCAACGAGATGGCTTTGTCTTTCTCAAACAACAATTATCAAACTCGTTCAAACCTAAGCGACATGGGTATCCTGGCTTTACAGGAGAGAAAAAGTAAATAAAAAGAGGAAGGGAAGGGTTTGATCTCATGGTTTCGTTGCGATCTCAATTCGTTTTCACTTGAAAGAGCTACACATTAAGATGTAAACAACTTTTTCATATAGATACCGGCATTTACAAGTCTGAGCTTTTCCAAATGCAAAAGAATGCAGAAAAAAAAGTGATGAAAAATTAATGTATGAAAGAAATGCAATAATTGTATAGATCACACCCAATGTTAAGGTAAATTTTTAGATTAAATTTAACAGGGAAAATCTATGAAGGATGGATAAGGAAGCAGCACTTGATCTAGCTTAGACCGATTTCATTTTCTCGTAAACTAACCCTAGATTTTATTGTTATTGAAATAGTCTCAAAGGGCCAACTGGGATTTAGATTTTACAGCAAGAGTTTATAAACTATCATTGATCCTTCCTTCTGATTGCACTGATCCAAAGATATCCACACTAAACATCGTCCCGAAACGCTTGGTATCAGTTTGAGTTTTGATAAGGCCAAAATCGTGTTAAAAAAAAGAAAAGAAAAAGTGTGCCTACATTTTAAAGATACGAGATATCTTAAAGACAAATAAAGTAATCTGTAGTAACGCTGACAACCGCCGAAGGGAAACTGATAATAGATTTCAACCTTCAGTTTGATTCTTTGAATCTCATGAAATTTAATACAAAAGAGCAGCGGTTTCGATTGATTAACATCGCAAATAGATCTATAAAAAAAAAACCCACAAACTTAATTCTTTAAAGTCGTGTAAAAATTGTAATACTAACGCTACAGTTTAGATGGTTTTTGTTTTTTTTTTGTTTTTTGTTTTTAATTATTATTATTATTTTAAAGCATAAAGATCGTAAATTCAAACGTGTAACGGGTCTTCAGATATTTTTGGGCCGCCAATAAAAAAAAAAAAATTGGAAAAGCTTCTGTAGATCACGCGGTTTTACGTGGACATATTTTTAAATCCCAAAGTTGTTTGACGCATTTACATAACGACATTTTAAAACCTTAATTAAACCCTGTTAATCATGCAAGACAAACTATTGAGCTGGATAGACATTTTAATTCGCCATACAAATTTGTATTATTTTTTTTTTGTGCGAAACGAACACGTTTGTTTTGATTTCTAAAGCCGGTGGTTGGCCTTTCTTCAATCGGTGCTATCGATGTTAAAGTTAAGACTGTTAATTTGAACTATTCTCTGTTAGATCTCAATGTAGATCTAAATATCTAGGCTAGCCAGATCTAGAGCTAGAACTATGTTTACTTAATCTCTCACGCTGACACCTGGATTTCATGTTAAGAATCTTTGAGCTGGCAGAGGCAGAGTGGTGTCAATAACAGTTTCAAATGCTCCCTCCCAAAAAGCGTACATGTCTAACACCCAGAAACATAAGAGAGGCAGACCAGAGGCAGCAAACCAGTGATCGTGTTAAAGCTCATCGACTTGGAAGACACTTACATTTTAATACATCAGAAGCACTACCTGGAGAAAGAGGAAAAGGACCAACAACTAGATTAGCATGTAATGCTCATTAATTTGATGAAAACAAAGTTGATGCTAGAGTGAAAACTCATTGGTGTGGAGACTTAAATGTTTTTTGTGAACATTGTAATGCTTTACGTTGGAGAGAGGAGAGAACTTCTTTCTGCTGTCAGAATGGTAAAGTGACTTCACCACTTTCCCCTGCACCCTCTCCCCCCCACCCACACACACAATCCTTTGAGATTAAAAAGTACTATGATGTGACTAAGTTGGAAATTGTTTTTGCCCTATCGTAGACAGTACAATAATGCCCTTGCCTTGGCTTCTATAGGATGCAATGAGCAATAGCAGCAAGGCTTTAAATCCAACATTTAGAATTTAAGGCAAGTTCTACCACAGACTAGGTTATCTTCTTCATCCTGTTGGAAATGATCCAAAGTTTGCTCAGATATTTTTTCATGATTCAGCCATAAAATCACAGACAGACTGAGATTATCTGATACGTTAGATGCAGAGATTCTTAGGGACTTTCAAGATTGTCTTTATAATTCAATTCCTACATTCAATCTTTCATGTCAGCAATTGAAATTTGTGCAGAGGAAGAAGACTCATTAATAATTTTGCATGCTGGGCAAACCACAACCTACAATCTACCAACAAGTAGTGAAATAGCAGCGCCCTCACCCAGCGATCAGTCGGGAAATTTAGACATGTGGATCTGGAAATATTCAAGAATTAAGGAGGTTATACACATGCCATCGGTACTATGATCCACTGCATTATGTAGTGATGTTCCCTACTGGATGGCTGGTTTCTAAGCCTAACAAGATCAAACAACAAAACTCTTACTGCTGCGGAGTTCTGTGCGATATGCTATAGACAAATGGACCAAGATAGAAGTGGAAGGCTTGCTTCTCGCTGAATTATATGTCCAATCAACGTAGTAGTAGACAGAATAAATGGCGTAATTATGCGTCTTTTTCGGAAGAAAAAAATATACCAAAGCAGCGATTCTGTCGAAGAGAATGAGCATCAGTATATCAACTCACTGTGCCCCTCCGGTAGGCCACCTCACAAACTGACCTTGAAAAAAACAGCATTGTCATGCTGCTACGGAACCTGGACCCCACAAATGGTCACTGTAACGGGACCAGGTACATCATCCAGCACCTACATCAACATGTCAATTGATGCTGTCATCGCATGTGAACCACATGCAGGGAAGAAAATATTCATCTCTAGAATCCCTCTCATACAATCTGAAAATGTCTTTCGTTTTCACATGAAACGCAAACAGTTCCCCTTTAGACCAGCCTTTGCCTTGACTTCCAATAAAGCACGCAGCAAACATTGCAGAAAATATGGATTTCATTACAACATCCGTTTTTCTCACATGGTCAATTGTATGTTGCCATGAGCAGGGTAGGGTCTAAGCACGCCATAAGGATACATGCAACCAAAACCAATGACCCAGTATGCACAGACAATGTTGTCTACACAGAAATCCTGCAGTAAACCTGATAGGTTGAAACATGTTGATGTGTTGATAATTATACCATTCCAGCGTTCGTAGAACGGGTATTTTGCTAGTTACTTTAAGGCCTTTCGCAATACAACATATTTCAAAGGTCACGTTTTCGATATTTCACGTCACATAAACTGTTCAAAAAAAAATCTCAAGATGTATTTCATGACAAACTGATTTTTTAAAATTGAAACTTTCTCTACAGCATCAGTTGCTCCAGTTACAGCTTTATCCTTTTTCTTTTTTTAAAACTTCGCACAAAAAGACGTGAGTTCAAAATAGTAACCGTTAAGAATTTAGGAGCGGGTCGTGAGTGATCAGGCCTGTAACCAGCCCCCCCCGGAGATCGTTCTCGGTGGAGGATTAGAAATTAAGGAGCAGCAGAGAGTCTGGCAGGGGCCGCTCCAGGGCCGGACGAGAGGGCTGCTCACAGACCTTGGCTTGATTGTGTCCTCGATCAGGGCCAGTTCTAAACTGGAACGATGGATTAAGTCGAGAGCCAGCAGACTTTAAGACACGGGCGGAGAGAGGTTGGACTCTAATTGGTCGAAAGTCAAGTCACATGACATCGGATCAACCAATAATTTCCGGGCGTCATTGGTAATGGAGACGAATGTTTTTTTTTGTTTTGTTTTGTTTTGTTTTGTTCTTTTTTTGCCTCTGTATTTAGAGTGAATATCTGGGTTTGAGCCCTACATGATGCCTTGTGTATTTCTTCAAATTGTGTTATTTTGTCTCCTCTTTGCTTGTCCAAACATAACGTTTATGGGTTTATGTATTTATGAGGACGGATGTATATGAGGAATTCTGTGTGTCTTTCTTTTATTCTCTTCTCCCAATCCTCAACCTTACTCCCAATTTTAAGAATCATGAACTTTTGTACACATATACCAGTGAGGCCATTGCTCAATCTTAGCTGCCAACTTAACAGTGGCTCCATTTTGACAAAACCACGCAGGAGCTTTTCTTGCAACAATAAAATCATTGTTGTCGTTTCTTTTGTTGTGAAATACTGTAAAAAAAAAAAAAACAAGCTGAGAAAAAGCTTTTAGATGAGATTTCCAGTATTTGTAACAAACGGGTACGAAAATCAAACAAATTGCCTTTTTATGACGCAATAGTGCGGTTCTAACAACTTGCTATCAGGACTTCGCATCCGCTAGATAAGAGAATGGAGACGGAGAAAATAGAACATCCTCATTACAGATTGTGTGTACTTATTACGTCTATTTCTGGTTTTTAATGGGGAGAGAGACAAGGGAAGAAATAAAAGCCTTCACTATGTTTGGTGAGGCACTATCCATAGGAAGGAATGATTATAAATCAGATAAAAGATCATGAAATCACAGTGTTTTCTCCCTCTTGCAACCAGTATTGGTAAAATGACTGGTTTGTTTGTAAAAACATTTCAAACACTTTGGTCTCAAAACCAAAGGTCCTACATAGAGCTACGCAGTTTATGTTTGGGTTACAAGGTTTATAGTAAGAGACACAGGGACACGATAAATTATCATTTTCCTTTCTTACGTCTGTATTATGTTTCGCAAGTTTATTTCACTGTTTCCCTACATTTTTTTTCTTTGATTGAGTCGCATTTTGCCAGAACTCAAAAGTCTGCCTGAATCAATGGGGACTAATGCAGTGTTTTTGTGTTAGAAAGTCATCCGTTTTGTTTTTCTTTTTTTTTATCCTGATCCTTCTTGACATATAAAGAAAAGCTGTGGAAAGAACCGTCTATTTTGATCTGATTAAAAAGCTCTTGTTGCTGGCAGGGCAGCGATTTTCCGAAGCTGAAATTGGCAAGAAGAAGCCCTAACAATGTTTCTTGCTTGTTCAATAGACCAGAAGTGACACACGCTCGGCGATGCAGTTGGTGAAATGTCAATTTGGTTTTCCTACTGGATAAATTTTTGTTTGTAGCTGTGATGATTCACTGTTCCTTAAAAAACTGACGTTTCTCTTGGTAAATAAACAAAAACAAATGAGAAAAAAACGGAAAATCATAGTGTTGTGGATACGTTAGTATGGAAGTACTTTACTATCGTTTTAAAGTCTTGAAGAACAGCAGCTGCTACCGCTCTGAGCAACAGGACCAGGAAATACGGGTAACTTCTCAACTCTTGGCTGTACAATCCTTCCAGACTTTTTTTTGTCGGCGTAGACTTTGAGAGAGTTTAGAATCTTGCCATGTAAGCTTGGCCCTGCTCTGCCCAAGCAGGGTATGGGATTATCATACTATGGGCGCACAAAATTCGAGAATTGATTAAAAAAAATGTCTTGCCGAGCATAAACCTCTGGGCCTTCATTCTTGTTGTCTTCAGGTTGAAAGTTCTCCAAGTCTTCTATGGAGTTGCATTTTATTATCACCCTCATTGCTGTTCTCTTGAATAGCTAAACAAGTATTACCGTGAGGAAAGTTTAACTAAGCGTCTTGATTTACAGATTTGTTAAGTGGTTAGTGAGAACTCCTGTAACACCATAAATCTTTCTGAATCATAAAACTATCAGAACAGTTTAAGATCGCTAAGAAAATTGACATTACAATCAACATAAGTAATTCCAGCTCTATATAGCGACAAAAAAAAAAGATCGAAAAGAATTTCATATTCTTCTGGATTTAGAAAGCTTTTCTTGTTGAAGATATAATCACAGTAATTCTAGCAGTCGCGTCGAATAATGTTGTCTTCCGATTTGAGACAAACAACAAAATTTGTCATCAACCATACTTTAAGCTTACCATAAACATGGCAGGAGAGGTTATTGGCAGAATGGACAGAGCTATGGCATGTCTGTAGATTATTATATTTCGAAATATGTCCTCTCAAAATTATTTAGGTCTCCTAAGTTTTTCTCAGAGTACTACACGGAGATAAATAAATTATGTATGAAATTATTAGAGCAACTATTATAATATGCTTTAAATCTTTTATTATACAACGAAGACTTTGACAAGAAAAAAGGAAATTAATTAAAAAGAATAACCATATCAACAATCAAAACAAAAGAGGTGATTTAAATTAAAGAAATTTAATGTTGACGTCTTCAATTGAACTTTAAGCCCTCTAGAGACTTTTGTGCAAATGCATCTTAGTATTAAAAAACGAGAAAAGAAATAAATACAAAAATAGGTAGATAGATACAGATATATATATATATATATATATATATATATATATATATATATATATAGAGAGAGAGAGAGAGAGAGAGACAGACAGACAGACAGACAGACAGACAGACAGACAGACAGACAGAAACACATTGATAGACAGACAGGTGGAGCTGTGAAGAGAAGAATATAAACTGTTACATGGGGAAGATAGAGAGATCACAGAAATAGAACAAGTCGTTAAGGGATAAGACATAACTACTCTTAGGGCAAACGATAGACAAGAGAAAATAGAGAAGAAAGAGAGAGACAGAGAGGGAGAGGGGGTAAGAGAAAGAGAGACAATTATAGAGAAAGAGAGAGAGAGAGTGAGAGAGACAGAGAGAGGGAAAGAGAAAGAGAGAGAGATAGAGAGAGAGAGAGTAAGAGATAGAGAGAACAGCCAGACATAGAGATATGGATAGAGATATTGCAAGCAAACACATTAATAAAATCCGATTTTGTTGCTCCCCTCTGTAAATAGCCGATCCACTTGGAGTTTTGCATTGCAAATGCCGACCCCGAGCCGCGGTACTGAGTAATCCGCAAGCGTTCCAGCATCCAGGCCGTATCCATTTCTCCACACAGTCAACACTGGCGATCGGGCGGAAATTGAAAGCCGTGTCTATTGTTGTTTATTGTGGCATCATGCCACAGGTCAAGTTTCGCCAAATCAAGTGCTGATGCCATAGAGATTTCTCAGATTTTTTTTTTCTTGAAAAGATTGAAGATTAAGCTTTCTTCTTCTTTGATTTCCTTTTCTTCTTTTTTTTTTATAGGGAGGGAGAGGGAAAAAAATCGAGAGAGAGAGAGAGAGAGAGAGAGAGAGAGAGAGAGAGAGAGAGAGAGAGAGAGAGAGAGAGAGAGAGAGAGAGAGAGAGAGAGAGAGAGAGAGAGAGAGAGAAAGAGAGAGAGAGAGAAGGGGGCGTCTACGTGTTTTTAACGAAAAAATTTTCAGGAAAATTGCGAAATCTGTTGCAATCTTTTTTTTTTTCCCTGGTATCAAGTTCCTTTACTGATTTTTCTGATAATGTTCATGCTTTTGTCGTTCAAATTTTTAATGTTGTTGTTGTTGTTGTTGTTGTTGTTGTTGTTGTTGTTGTTGAGATAATTGTTGTCATTGTTATTGTTGTTGTTGTTGTCATTGTTGTTTTGGTGTTGTTTTTGTTAATGTTGTTGTTGTTATTGTTATCATCCTTTTTTAGGAGTTTTTTTACGATTATTCAATTCGTATAGCCCCTTGCTTCACCGTTTCTTTCTTAATCTCTCTGACTCTCTCTCTCTCTCTCTCTCTCTCTCTCTCTCTCTCTCTCTCTCTCTCTCTCTCTTTCTCTCTCTCTCTCTCTCTCTCTCTCTCTCTCTCTCTCTCTCCCTCTCTCTTTAACTTCCCATCCACCTACTTATCTGAATATGTACATTTCTCTCCCTTTGGTCTATCCATCTATTCTAAAATCTGCCTATAATTCCTTCGTATACACTTTGGCTCTCTAAAATGTTCATTATGATTTTCAACAAATTTAAAAAAGAAAGAAAAACACCTTAAACCCGTTAGCCAAAGAAATTTCTCTTGATATTCTTGCAGACGGATTCTTTCGCTCGAGAAGATCCGAATAAAATTTGTTTCCGGTACTTTTCTTTGATGCTCACCAGTTTTAGATACTTAATTGACGGTCCAGGTCCTCTATAGAATCAACATCAGCGGAACCTTTGACTCGCTCCGATATTCTCTAAGCTTGAGAAATCGATATGAATCTAGCGGTGGACCTAATGACTTACAAGCATCGTTAAACATTCAGTCAGCTTGATTGAACAAAGACCGTTACATTTTGTTACATCGGGCCTAAGAAAGCGTGTAAACTAGAGGTTTAAAATCCTGATCGTGAGATAGATTTAATCTCAACAACACAAGCTCGAATAAAGTTGATTTAATAATTCACGGAAATGGGATAAAGATGGTATTTGAGCGATTTGCCGGCATGTCCTTCTTTGATAAAAAGCAGGCAAGTTTATGCGCCCCCCCCCCCCTCCCCCCCAAAAAAAGGCCTTTTCCCCATGGATAAAATTATTAGAGTGTTGTGACACGCCAAAATCCCTGTTTCTTTCTTTGGTTGGGCCTCATCTCCAGATACAAAGGCAATTGGTATCAGGGACACATCAAAAGATTATTCTGTGTATTTTTTTTATTGTTTATGGAGCATATGTTTCTCATCTTCTAAATTGCTCAAGTTTGTTGAAGATTGCGCGGGAAGATTGCGCTAAAAGCGTGTAAAAATGTCTTTAGCTGTGTTGAAAGCATGCCATTGACTTCATAACACTAGAAAGCTTCAAACTAAAAATGGCCCTTGTATCATCCACAATTTGCCGACACAGTTTATGGGATAGATAGATAGATGAAAGTATAGATAAATAAATGCAACTATACAATCATAGATATAAAAAAATAACTAGCATATAAGATCGGGACCTCAACACAGCACTCCACATGCCAGACGAGAATGGGTGATCAATTCATGTCCTCTGTTTGAAACACCTTAGCCAAAACATTTCACGTAAGATCGTCACTACCGTTAAAAAGCTTCCCTATTTGACAGTTCTAATTAATTAATCGGATTAATCTTGAAACTCGATAGACATACAGATAAATAGATAGAGAGATAGATAAAAAGGAAGAAATCCAGTTTTATTTATTCCTGGCATATTGAGACTGCCAGTGGATGATCACTGTGTTTTGGTAACCAAACCCAAACTTGTGTGAGGAGTCACGATTACCTCAGCCCCCAGGGCCGGCTGACTGAGGAGTCAAGAGCGCTTTAGTCAGACACTCTAAGCCTGGTCAGGATTGCTAGAGTAAACACGACCTTCCCCGCGGAGTCTTCGTCTGTTGGTATCGGTTACGTCGATTAACCTAATTTCCCAGTCCAGTTGTTTATGAAAAGCTTTTTTTTTATTATTATCAGGCCGATTATCATCATCATCATCATCATCATCATCATCATCATCATCATTATCATCTTCACCATCATCATCATCACCATCCTCCTCCTCCTTCTCCTCCTCCTCCTCCTCATCATCATCATCATCACCATCCTCATCATCATCATCATCATCATCATCATCATCATCATCATCATTCTCTTCACTATTATCATCACTAGCATTATCTTCATCAACATCATTATCATAAATATCATGATAATCATTACAATGCTATTGTATAGTAAAAAATCACTCTATGTCCATGTTTAGAGCAAGTAAAAGCAACATGTTATTGTAGACATGAAACAGCTATTGAAGGCTAATCAGTTTAGAACGATCTTGTCGTCTCAAAATGGACCATGGCCAAAACAATTTAGATTTAAAAACATCATCTTAGCTGCTTTACAGGCTGTTTATAAAACAATTTATTGTTGTTGTTTTTGTTTTTATTTGTGAACCAAAATTATAAACTAGCCAAATTTATTTAAATCACTGTTATAACCATTTCAGTTAAAATAAATGTAAATCTTTTTGCGACAATTCATCAGCTTGCAATAAGTGTTTGTAATTATTTTGAACTAAATGAAAAAACAGAAATAGCTGCTTACCATACTGCGCAGAGCACGCTTCTGATGAAATCGTATGACTTTTCAGGATCTGAGTAAGTGTAAACTATTTCCATTCTACACTTGTGAACTTGTGCTCCAGAACTTTTAAAATGTCTTCTAAAAAGTAATGTTCATATCTGTTACATTGTGATATATCAAAAAAAAAAAAAAAACATAAAAAAGTTGTTTCGCAAGTTGTATGCTGGCATGCAACAATGATCTGTCTTAAACAAAATGCGGGTGAGAAATGTTTAGACTGTGAGAAACAAACCTCTGTTTTAGTAGAAATGTGGACATCGTTTCGTGAAGATTTGGCTAACACAAATAAGTTTACTAAATTACAATATCTAGGTGTTTTTCCTCTTTGAAAATTAGATATCAGGGCCTCTTTCCAGGGATATGATGCGGATAAAGCAATATGTTACATTTTTTTAAAGCATATCTAAAGTTGCTCTCAATAGGGCACATTATGGTGACTGTGAGTGTTCAACAACTGACTTTATGGCGAAATAGAATTAAGAAAATCAAAAGAGTTCGCCCTGCGTGCTATGATAAGTTTTAGGTTATTGTGGATCGGTTGCCAAAAAGGCTCAGCGGTTGCTCTGACTGGCTTGGAGAATAAGAAGACATTTAGATTGTTCCCCTTTCATCGAGCTGTGGCCTTATCATATGATATTATAAATTATATAGATTATACACCATAGAGTTAGGCTTATTCGCTTCACTCATCACGTATTCTATGGTATCTATGAAGAACTCGAGAAGCAGGAAAAGAAGAGTTACATCTTCTCTAGATATCTTCAAAGCGCCACTAACGGTACCTCTTGGGTAAGCTTGTGGTGTTGACACAGCGATAGCACCATAAAGAGAAATCTGTTCGGTAACTTTCACTTTCATTTGTTTAAATACTAAGAGGTGTAGATGGTTTTAGTGCAAAAAAAATTCATGGATCGCCACATCTGAGAAGTTTCACAAAGAAACGATTAGCCCAACACATTACCACTCGAGCAGTGGAGCTAGGTCTGCTAACGTCTTCAAAACTCTCTTTACGATAGAACAGAGCTCGGTGAGGCCATGTTGCATAATTGTGTGTGAAAGCTCATCGTCCGTGAATGTTTACAGAGGCCGACGTTGATGTGGAAGCTGCACTGGAAGGGATAAGGACATAACTGGAAACGTTATCCAACCAAGAGACAAAAACTGAAAAACATTATGGAGACATTCAGAATAAACCTGATCTAATACTATGATCAAGACTACAGGTAGCGTCCTTGTTTAAGCTCTCTATTTCATTGGTTTAAAGAATAATGTCACAGACGTAACTAGATGATTAACCTAGTTTAAGGCAAAATAAAGAACGCATAAGTCTGTAACTGTTATAAACTACCTTTAATCATCCAATTTCGGTCACAGTGATCAATTTTTCCCCTGCCATTAAATGTCCTCGTAACCAGTAACGATGTAATATAGGTGGAGTCTGCCAATTGTTTACTTTTGTTCCACGGATCAGACAAGCACACTTACAATCCAAGAAACAAAACAAGACTGCTTGACGAATGGAATTTAAAACATTCTTCTGAAACTGACACGTTGTTACAAAAAAAATGTTATATTTGTGGTTTGCGTATGAATATGGTTAGTGACTGCCTTTACTAGTCCATGCTTTTGTTGTGATTTTTGGGAAGGGATTTTTTAATAGAGATCAGTAGAATAAGTATGGCATCGTATCCCGATCACGGCAAAATCCTAGCTTTCATGCAATTTGAAGGCAATACCTTTTTTTTTTAAATTATGGGTATTGTTAAAGATATAGAGACAAAAAATTGAAAAACAAAAAAAAAAAACGAAACAAAACCAAATATAAATAGACCCTTATTTCGTAAAGACTGGTCATAAATCAGGATTTGGGAAGAGTTAATCACATTAGAGCCTGCTGCGAGGGTGATTCGAGCGTTCAACTTGTAAGCCTCGCCATCAGTTCATTGAATCTCCCAGTCCATCGCGCCCTACCAAATCCCGGGAAGGGGGAGTTAACTCCGGCTTGTCGCCGACAGTAAGAGGCTTGTCCAGGGAGTGCTGCCCATCTGATTAGAGGAGCTCCAAGCTGCCTTGACGCTTAGATTAGATACGCGTCTGTCTAGAGTTTCCGACAATTCTTGAGTCCAACTCGGGACATATTTATCTCCCTTGGATGATTTTAGTGCACGTAGTTGTTTTTATTTTTTTTTATTTTTTTTTTTGGATTTGTTTTGTTTTGTTTTATTTATTTCTTTTAATAATTACTGTATTTTAAAGATCAGGTAGATATATTTCTCCAAATGAAAAACGTTTTCTTAGTCAAATCCGAGAAAAGGATGTCGGCTGAGCAACAGGCACCCAAAAAAAAAAAAAAAATAGAAAAAAAAATAATCTCTGTAGAAAATGCAATGGCTGTTGAAAGTTATATTTGACACCTTTGGGTAACCTTCATTCGCATGCGTAGAGTTGGGCATAATTTTACAAAAATGTCGGCATCCGGACAAGGCTTTTTTTTTTCTTTAATTCTCAGATTTTGAAAATTGCATAATAGGAAATAAATTTAGTTTGAAAAAGATACGTCCGGTGTGTCATGTCATTAAGTCTGTGATCATTTACTTTATACTGGTCTTAGCATAAGTAGTGCAATATGGTGTGTGGAATAAGAAAATATGGTAAGTGATGGTAAGTGGAAAGTGCCTTATTGTCTTAAACAAAAATAGTTCAAACAGTAAGAACTGAGTTATGTTGCCTGATGCCCTGACAAGTAAATATGTCTATTATTTCGAAACAAAGTACCGCGATCAGTGCATCACACTACTGAGTTAAGATTCGAAACGTGTCGCAATACGCAATCATCTTAATGAAGCCGACAGACAGCTGGAATTTCAGGGGATTATTCCCTTTATGTAATCGACTTAAGAAGACTTATGTTGGTTGCTAAATAGTCTAATTCTGTACCAAAATCCAAACGCATCAATAAATCAGATATCATCCTAATATTTGATTAATGAATAAAATATCTCTGCTGGTCCAGGATGGAAAAAAATCGCTGGCCCCTTATAGCGTGAATTGTAATCCTTTCCTTTATTGAGTTTGTTTGATTGATGTTTTGGTCTAGTCCTTCTATAACAAGATGACAACAATCCTTTGTGTGCATATCAAATAGGTACGTGCAGGGAAGGGCTGCAATCATGAGGCGCCAAACTAACTAACCGACGGTGTTGCAGCTGAATAAAAGAACAAATGTTCTCACCATTGTGTAAGTCGACAAATGCTACGATGCTAGATATTTTGTAAACAGTAAACGGGAGATAAAAACAACATGAAGATTACTTTGTAAACAATTATCAAGCAAAGACAATATTACCGATGGTACTGGCAGGATATGGCCCTCCGCATACATTATGTCTTAATGATTTTAGATAAAGTTTCAATGTTTTTTCAAAGCATTGCATGGTCTGTAGAGCGATAAAAGATAAAACTTAATGTAAAAATAACAGATCCAAGATTTATTCTATTCAATGTTTTAGGAGGATTTCACTAAAAAACCTTCTTCCAATATGTGTGCATGGAAGTTGATGAGTTAGTATCATGATATCAATGTGCGACCACTCAGATCTGAGATCACATATCACGGTATCAGATAGCACAAGGTCAAAGATCACTTCTGGTGTTTAAAAGTTTAGCATGTAACGTTGAGGTTCTAGTTGGGCGTTGGAAATAGCCAGATATGAACGTAGAAAAACACTCTTTCAAGTTAGTGTTCTAATGTTATCGTCTACAAACTGAAGAATAAAGCTCTAAGACTTCAAAGGATATGCAAATCAAATAAGTTCACATAATTATTCTCTCTATGTTTGCACAAGTTTAATTAAGTTTTGAATAATAAACTGCCAGCCATGGAAAACAATTTTGCTAACATCACGATCGACTCATAACTTCATTACTTTGAATTAAAAAGATAATATAGAATGCTACCATCATATAAAAAGCTACAGAAAACTTACCGAGATGAACTTATATTCATTTTTTTTTCTATTTCTTTTGCACTAAAATATTGATTGCATGGGATAACTACAGTTTGCAAAACAAGATTTATTATAAAATGTGAAATGAAGAAAAAATTTCGTCCGCGTCGCAGTGGCGAATTTTCACTCAATATTTCGCCAAAAAGTAAAGTGAAGTGACTTTTCGCACAAACGGACTGTCTTTTTGTGTTAAATTTCTAGAAAAAAAATATCGTGCAGGCATAGGAAGTCTACAAATAAAAGCATTATCTACGAATTGTCCAATATCGTTGCAAGTATTCGCACTTGGCGTAAACACAAAGCTAAGATGTAACGAGTTTTAAGAAGTCTTCGGATATCTTATCCTTAATGGTAGATCCTTCGTACCCTGACTTTATGTACTTCCTGGTTTTCCTTAAACTCATCTCAAAGAGTTATTACCAGACGTTGCTTCAGAAGATTTACAAGGCCGTCATTGAAATATCGTTCAGGGGAAGCAACCAAGTGTCGCCCTCTCTACAGGAAGTTTATTGCCAATAACTAGACCTTATGGCGGATGCCAGGGAGAATGGTCGCTAGAGAGGTCCGGATATTGCACTCGTCCCAACAAAACCATGCTCCTCTGAACTCCAAGGCACTTCTTGTTTTCATTAACAACCAATTTCCTTTTTGTTTCTTTTAATTCCTGCTACACAAAAGATTTTCGGGGTGTCACTTTGAAGAACTAAAACGAAATGTGGAAAGATATTGCTTCAAGCATTTGCACAACTTAATACACCAAAAGTCTAAGCGCTGAATTGAACTGATTACTGCGTTAGATTTTTTCCTCAGGTTTATTTCAGATTCAACAAATTGCGGGCTTATCTAATCGTAACATGCTTTCATTTCCTTAGCGAAAGTCGCTGAAAACACAAACTTTCTATTTGAACAATGCTACATTCTTTTATTTAAGACAAAAAGATTTTGGGGCGAACATTTTCATTTTATTTTGTATTGGATAGTTTCATATTTAGCTTATGCCATTTAAAATTATTTTTTTGTGTGCTTGATTGAATCGATCCATGATTATCCATACCCCTGGCAGACACTGCAATGTTCTGAATCTGGGTAATGATGGACCAGAAATATGCCTACACTATAAGGTTCTCTCAAACTTACGTTCTATTTTTTCAATGATGATAGTATATTCCTCTTATGTTAGCAGAACGAAAAGCGTTATTCTTATCATGGTAGTCTTTTTATTGATTTCGTCTTGGATTAAACGTATATCTTTCAAAGAATCTTCTTTAATTTTTTAAGAATTTTTGGGACAAAAAATATAAATTTAAAAAAATAAATTATGACAGGCTTTACCTCTTTTTGCTTGTTATTTTAATGAAAGTTTTTACTTTGAGATCCAATTATACGCATTATAATAAATAATGTTTGCGGTGCTTGTAAGAGGTTTAAGTAAACCAAACCACCCAAGAGCAACATACTGTATATTATAAAGTCGCGTCACATGTTGCGCGTCTCTGAAACAGACGTGTTGCAGTATTTCTGGCGTCTGTTCCAGCATTATGGCCGCATCAATACCGTCTCTTGCCTCTGGCTGGGATTTTGCGACTTTTCAATAAAGATTAATTTCCGGTCTCCATTTGGTTTTTTCCATCTCCTTCCGGTGGAGCTTAGAGCTAATTCTAAAGAGTCTTTGCGGTCATATCGTAACATTACTAACCAAGACAGCACTGGAGGATACAGATCTGATACGGTAGGAAGAGGAATAAAAAAGTGTATAACTCACATATTTTAAACTAAGCAAATAGTAATGAATTGTAATTTACTTCAAAATGATTTTTATCTAAATGAAAAAGTTCGATGAAATTGAAATAGTAAAAGAAAAGAACATAACATTATATCAGAATAAAGCACTTCCGTCGTCTCATACAAGTATGTTATTTAATTTTCCCGTGGGGTATTCATACAATTTTCTGACTTGTGTATCCATTTCCTTTATACAATATGAATAACATAATAATATGAGAGGGGAAATCTTAACTGTAAACCTATTCTCTAACCCCGGAATCATATTGACAAGATTTGAACTACCAGCAGTTCACACCATTTTTCAAAAAAATGTTATTTTCAAAATTTTTAAGATTATTCCCTTTTTCCTCTCTCTCCCTCATCACCCTTAAACCAGGTGGATTTGATCATTTCGAGCCTCTTTCAACGCTATCTCCTTGTGTGTTCTATTAGGCGTGCTTGCAGCTCGCCGTCTGAACACTTCCTTTCCTTGAGGGGTTCCAGGTTTTTTTTTAAACTAGATCTGGAGATTAATTTACTCCTGCTCTAAGCGAGTCATGGACGCGTCCGCGTGAGGGTCCCGCGTGTAATAACATGGCCAAAAATCAATCAAGACGAGATAAATGACCGCGGGATCAGGAAATGGGATGAAATAAAATGCCTCATAAGAGCCCCTAACAAAACCCATTGTACCTCCTCTTCCATCCTGAGGGGACATACCGCAACAGGTCCAAGGAGATAAAAAAAAAAACTGATGAAATGAAAGGAGCTCTGGTTAATGCCAGTGGACAGCCTGTCCTGAAGCCATCTTGCTAGGAGTTTGGGTGGCGAGGTTTAAAGATTCTATAAACGGATCTCAGCTCATATGACGGACAATGAGTTCGCTTGTAGGTAGAAAAATTTTGACGTTTTTCAATACCCTCTCTTGTTCTCATAGATATTCTTGTTCAGTATTCTTTTATAAGGCTTGTAAAGATCTAGAGTACTTGAAACAGTCTAGAGTTACTTGATGATGTTTCCCGTGTAATTTTACGCCCTTTAGACTTCTGTAACTAATATACCACACTCTTTACAGCTCTTCAGTTTTGGCTAGAAATGGATTTCCAGAGAATCTTGTCAAGTTTTAATCTTATTTTTCAAGGACGACGAAAAAATTGAGCAAACGACTTTCGATAGACGATGTGCAGCATTTAAGCCAAATTTATGTGGTAGTTACGCAGCAGTATAAAAAGACTGTAAAAAAATTTAGAAACATAATAATATAAGATAAAGGAATCGATAACGGTTGTCATTGTGGTATGAGATATTTCAATTATACATTATAGTTTAATGTACTAACCTGAATTGTTTGATATCTTTCAATACTTAATAATGCAAAGTGATTGGCTAAACTCTTTACTTTTTTGTGTTTTGATTTAAAACTATATTATTTAAGGAGAAAACAAGATTTTATTAGTGATCATAACATAATGAATAAATACTTGAGGGACAGATGACTTTCTTAATTGATTGATTCATTGAGTGTCTTTATCAATTTGACTTGTTTTGGTGCCATCATAAACAGTCGACACGATAAAAACAATGATAATTCTGACATTTTTTACAAATAATGTTGATAATGATGTGCTGATAACGAGGATGGAGATGTATGTGGGGACGAATAGGATGATTTTGATGACTATGCACGGATACTGAAGAGGAAGAAAAATTTTAAACTTTCTATGCCGTAATTGGTTATGTAAAAGATAATGATACGACGGTGAGATGTTTGCCATAATAATGTGGCAGAGGCTTTTAACTTTGTCTCTTCAATTGTATTTTTCTTTTGCAAATTGTTATTTCCAGCGAAATAAAATTTAAAGTAAATAACGATAACAAATCCTATAAAAAAATTTTTACTCTTCTAAGTCTTGTTACCTCTTCAAAGCTTGTAACAGAACTTTCCAGAGAATGATTCTGTTAACCTCAGAAATGTGATGCAGGTGGACTAAACATTTTTAGTTCATAAACGAGGTCTTTGGCCAATAGATTTCAATGCTTGGACTTTACTTGACCTTTGTTGAATTTATAGAGGCCTGTTTAACAAAGCATTCGATTTTCTGGGATAATGTTTTCTTGGGTCAGGCCTAACACAGCGCGAGAAAATAATAAGGCATTTCAAAAATGTTCCGTAAAAAATAAACTCTCAAATATCAACATACACCAGAGGGAAAGAATGGCTGTTTTCATATGTACATGTTCAATCCTTGCACAGAAAAGGAGTGAGAACTATATCTTTCCACGTAGTTTCTTTTCCTTCTATTCTCTAGCTGAGCGCAAGCTTGGTCTGTTCGGACTGGCCCAGTAATTGGCCTTGGAGCCGATGCGTGCGTGGACAAACATTTCTAGATTCGATTTTAAGAGGGTGGAACTCTATTCTATTCTATACGTTCAAAGTTTTTTGTTTGTTTTATTGCAATATAGGCATATCCTCTGTTTTATCGTAGATGAACATTTAGATTTGCTCCACCATATTCTTTCACCTGACTCAGTAATATAAAGGGTGTAAGTTAACAAACAAAAAAAGACAATTTTAATAGCTGTGTTGTCAGTGACAAGAGGTTTTTCTGATTGGGCGGATGTAAAATTTAAACTCGTAGTTGGGTGAGATATAGTTCAGAGTGGTCTAGGAAAACGTGCTATGGTCTCAGTCCACTTCAACAATCATCGTAATGCCTTTTGAAACCATGAAACGTCAAACTGAAAAACTTGTCTGAATTGTTTCGTCTCTTCTTCTTCTTCTCTCTCTCTCTCTCTCACTCTCTCTCTCTCTCTCTCTCTCTCTCTCTCTCTCTCTCTCTCTCTCTCTCTCTCTCTCTCTCTCTCTCTCTCTCTCTCGCTCTCTCTCTCTGTCTCTCTGTGTCTGTGTCTGTGTCTCTGTCTCTGTCTCTGTCTCTGACTGTCTGTCTGTCTGTCTGTCTGTCTGTCTGTCTGTGTGACTGTCTGTCTATCTGTCTATCTGTCTGTCTGTCTGTCTGTCTGTCTCTGTCTGTCTGCCTGTCTGTCTGTCATTCTGTCTGTCTGTCTGTCTGTCTGTCTGTCTGTCTGTCTGTCTGTCTGTCTGTCTGTCTGTCTGTCTATCTCTCTGTCTTTGTCTCTCTCTCTCTTACTCTTTCTCTCTCTACCTATTTATACACATTTTCTTTCCATCTTACAAGCGTTCTCGTGCACTGGCTCACTTATCTCACTTATACTGTGTCCTTTCTATCGACTTTCACCATCACTTTTTCACGTTTTTAAGAATCGAAAAAAAGAACATTAAGACTAAAGAAAACTCTAACAGTCTTAGAAAAAGAATGCGAGTACCCGGTGTGTAACTTTCGACTGTATAAAAGCTCTGTTTGGTGGTGTCGCATCCTCCTAGTTCTAAAGAAAACTGTGACTGTAAAAACTGCTCGTTCCGTGGCCTCTGAGGACGAATCATCGGAAAGAATTCGAACGGTTGCGAGTTAAGTTTACACAGACGTAACGACTTTAGCAGGCCTCTCAGACAAAGCGTGTATTGTCTCTGTTGTGGTTTGAGAGGCCTCACACTGGCTGTTTTCTCCTCTGTTGACGGAGAGTTCTCCACACCCAGCCGCTCTCAAGGTGGTCACAATGGTGGTAGTAATAGTGCCATCATTTCCTTCATTTTTTTTTTTTCTCGAAGGAAATTAGAAGATGTCTTAAAACCAAAGCAAAAGAAAAAGAAAAAAAAGAAGAAAGAAACCACTTGGACTTCATTGTGAAGCACTGTGCCATGGAGTTCATGTTCTCCCTGACTGTTTCAGTTTTCTTCTGAGTCCTGTATCTCGATGTATCCCTCAATGTTTGTTTTCCTGGATTCTCTTTCTCGTTCCCTCACTTTCTCCATAATTATACTCTCCTCAGCCTCTCTGACTCTCTTACTGTTTTTATTTCTTTGCTTTATCTGTTCTACTCTTTCTGCTTATTCTCTCTCTCTGCCTCTCTCTGGCTGTCTGTCTCTCTGTCTCTCTCTCTCTCTCTCTGTCTCTCTCTGTCTCTCTCTTTGTCTCTGTCTCACTCTGTCTCTCTGTCTCTGTCTGTCTGTCTGTTTGTCTCTCTCTCTCTCTCTCTCTCTCTCTGTCTCTCTCTCTCTCTCTGTTTCTCTCTCTGTCTCTCTCTTTGTCTCTGTCTCTCTCTGTCTCTCTGTCTCTGTCTGTCTGTCTGTCTGTCTGTCTGTCTGTTTGTCTCTCTCTCTCTCTCTCTCTCTCTCTCTCTCTCTCTCTCTCTCTCTCTCTCTCTCTTTCAATCTCTCTGTCCTTTTTTCTGTCTCGTTCTGTCTCTGCCCCGCTCTTTCGGAGTATGAACACTTATCTACCAGTCTCCTGCTTCCTTTTTCTGACTTTCCATCTTTTTTGTATTTCTGATTTAAGTCATTCAGTGTATCTAACACCACCTACCTCTCTTATTTCTTTTGTATCCATTTTTTACACCACCTCCCTCTCTTATTTCTTTTGTATCCATTTCTTTCTATAAACACAAGTATCAGAGACGCTTGAGTTGTCTATGTAGATTCCCTGTCTCTTTTCTTTTGTATTTGTTTTCCTTTCTCTCGCCTAACCTTTGTTTGTTTGATTCTCATTCTCTCCCTCAGTAGAAATAGCTCACACGCCTAATATCTCTCTTCCCTTGACCTTGCTCGCTTCCTGAAGTCTAGTTTTATCGTGATTCGTTATGTAGCTAAGTCATTATACCATCGTCCAATTTTTATCGATTTTTTTTTGTTATTTCGGCGGTGGGGGAGAGGGTTAACGAAATAAAATCAGATTGCTACTTTGCTTCTTACGTCTGGAAGTCGGTATTGTGGCAGTAAGCCAACCTATCTCTTCTCTCTCTCTCTCTCTCTCTCTCTCTCTCTCTCTCTCTCTCTCTCTCTCTCTCTCTCTCTCTCTCTCTCTCTCTCTCTCTCTCTCTTTTCTATTTGAATCAATTGTTTTCCGCTGATCATTGGTGGCCAGAGGATACAGGAAGGAGAAATCAATAACTTCATATTAGATTCTCTTGTGTTTTTAGCTAGTTTGTCAAATCACTTTTATTTATGCATTTACTCAACTCATAGTAAACATCGTTTCACAATTAAGGGATCTGAAATCCTTTTGTATCAGAAGTATGTCTACCGATACCGAAATTCTATTTTGTGCTGTTTGGTTTACAATGTTACCGAATGTTTGTTTTGTTTCTTCTTTAAACTATTCGCCCACCGCCAGAAATCTAGTGTACTTCAATGAAATCAGCGGTGCGTTAATTTGATAAGATTCTAAGGTTACCTCGTTTCTTAACGGAATCCTCCCAGAAGCCCCGTGGTTCTACACTGGACCATCCGCTGCTGGTCCTAGGTGCTCACGTTGAAATCGCATTAGTTCAGCCGGCATCACTCACTAAAGGAGAGTTTATCTTGGTCTCGCCCGGCGCCATTCACACCGCCCGCGGGCTTGGTCCTTGTCAGAGAAACAGATGGACAACGGAGGTTTATCGTTAGGAACGTCAGGTCACTGCCTCAGGTTTTATTCTAAGTCGGTTTTTTTTTAGCCAGGAAGAAAAAGGCTGGCTCGTGAAAGACAAGTTCTTCTGAACTGTGTAGTAGTCTCCTTTGTAAGTCGCTTTGGATGGAAACTCGGACTAAGACAAACAAACGTCAAGTCCTTAAAGGCTGCGGAAAGTCTGAAGGGTTGACGTTAATTTTATTACTTTACTGGCAGGGACGGGCTTAAAAAGGCAAAAACAGCAGTGTGAAATGATCGGTTTCATTTTCTTTTTTTTTTCTTTTGTTTCAGAAAAACGTGAACTGTTCACATCCTGTTGTAATGTTATGCTTGAGGAATTTAGAACTTAGCTCTGGCTTTAACCTTTGAAATGTCTAACTCTTAAAACCAGATTCTATTTCATTTAAAACATCTGTAAGCTAGGGCTTTTTTGTGATTCTTAGACTTTGTTCGCAGCATTTTCAAAATCGTTTCTAATTTTTCTTTCAAACTTTTTGTTTGATGAACTTCCCAAACGTCTCCAATTGAATCTTTTATGACAGCGCTATATTTTTTTTGTATAATCACAAATTTTTCACAATCTCTACTCTTTTCGTTTTCAAAATGGAATAATTAGTTAATTCTGTACTCAAGTGATAAAGCAGTAAAATCGAGACTAAACTGAACGTTTAAATTTATCAATCTTACATTTAAATTAAATGTCATAAACGCCAATTTATATTTTTGGTTAGTTTTGACTCGAGTACCCTCTAAATTCTAGATTAAATCTTTAGACAAGAAGACATTTATCAATAAAAATCAATGTTTTTTTTTCCTAATTTTTAGAAATGCTTAAATTGAATCACGCAATTGCCGTCTAAATACTCCAAAATTAGAAATGGGTATCGAATTATTAATATTTTAATGCTCAAAAGAGAAAGAGAGAGAGAGAGAGAGAGAGAGAGAGAGAGAGAGAGAGAGACAGACAGACAGACAGACAGACAGAGAGACAGAGAGAGAGACACAGACAGACAGACAGACAGAGAGACAGACAGACAGAGACAGAGACAGAGACAGAGACAGAGAGATATAGAGATATAGAGAGGGAGGGAGAGAATTAGGGAGGGGGGGGGGAGAAACCGAGTGAATGTTAGCCAGTTTTCAATTGCAACGACAGAAATAGAACACAATTTGTGTCATCCAGTAATGAGTGTTATTATAGCCTTTGTTAAGCTACATGCGCCATGGATCTGTTTCGCCTTTCACTGGTAGGTTTTCAATCGAACAATCGATGTATCCTCCAATTATTGAGGTGTCATTAATGTAAATCCTCGTATGGCACTGCCCCTCCATGCAAATGAGGTCCTTTAAACTGCCTTTATGTCTACGTGGCTATAACACCATTTATAACATAATTTATTCGATTCTGAACTAGTTGTTAAGCTCCGAACTTTGATCAAAGGGAATTTCAAATCTTCAAAAATACCTTTTAAAATTGGATCACCGAACGTATCTTTGACCGGTCTCACGATCTTACAGACTTTTCTCTGAATCAGATGCCCATTCTGCCCTCCCAAATCCCCCACGGCAGAAGAGCGTCTCAAGGATAGCCTCATTAGTTGGTGAAATCGACCATGAGAAAAGAGAAGCAGGCAGAACTGTTTAAGATCGGTTTGTCTCACCCAGGCTAGACGTGCAGCAGCAGAATTTTGCTGCAACATTGTAAATCGATTGGGTTAGCCGAACAAGAAACATACTTTTGTTAGCGTCTTCTTGTTATTGTCTTAGGCAGAAAATTTTCAATTTTTGTTATCGTATAAGTTGAAATAGATTTAAAAGCCGCCCGTTGAAATGTATGGATTCTCCTGAATTAATAGAAGCAAAGCACAAAAAACAAATTTGAAGATCAGAATAGTTGAAATCTAAAGGCTACCGGATCCATAGCATGAGATATTTTTGTCAGTTTTCTGTGTTGCTGAGAGTGGTTGACTGTGTCTTCCCCAGGTGTCGCGAGTTGTTCAGGGCTGGGCATCTTCGCCATGACAGCCCATGTTGCAGGCAGAGAGGCAGGTCCGGCTGTGGTCCTGTCAGTCCTGTTGGCAGGGACAGCAGCCCTTCTCTCAGGTAACTTGTCCTCTCTCTTTCTCTTTCTCTCTATCTCTATCTCTCTATCTATCTTTCTTTCTCTCTCTCTCTCTCTCTCTCTCTCTCTCTCTCTCTCTCTCTCTCTCTTCTCTTTCTCTTTCACTCTCTGTCTCTCTCTTTTTCTTTCTCTCTTTCTCTTTCCCACTTTCTCCCTCGCGCTATCTTCTTATGCCGTCTGTCTTTCTCAGTACCTCCTCTGACGAAAAGCACTGTTTCAGAAATAATTGATCTTTAACCCATATAGATCTAATAATATGTTTCTATATAAGAAGAAAAATTTGAGATTCTTTATCTTTCTGGTGGCCTTGTGTAACTTAAATGCGCATATTTCTTAATTTTAAGCAGACTAATTATATTCTTTATTAAGTGAATAATACAATCTTTGGCATGCGCCAACTCAGACCTCTCGTAGATTATTTGACTTATAAAGAGAACGAGTTTTCTGAAAACATTTATGGTATAATTTACCAGAATAACACTTATCTATAATTCTTCTTTTGCCTTGTTTAAGTCCATATAATCTTGGTGACGTCTAAAGTGACACAAACTGATGACGCTAAATCATACATGATGGAGTGTGTGCCAGAGAAGCTAATGTCTCAAAAATCCAAATACCACAACATTGATAACAATAAATGTTAACGTTGATATTACACGGTCAACCATAGAGTTATTTCTAAAGTGTATAAAACAAACACAAAAAGAAATGCTTTTGTAACAATGTCATTAATTCACTAACATCCGTGGCCTGAGTCACTAGTATTACACAGTTCGAAGTGTTCAGCACTTATAGATGGAATACCTTTTAATATTCATACACATTTTCTTGCATATTTGAAGGTTTTATCTCCTTATCACATGAATTTGTAGCACAGTTTTGTTTCAGAGAAATCTTTTTTTGAACCTTCCTTCCCTCGCGAGATCGGTTTGCCTGTTAGCAAAATGATCTCAAATTAATGTCAGTGGCAGCGTCCACATCAGATGTCTGCTGGCTGCGGCGATATGAAGAGCTCTCGGTGGTGTAGGTCGCCCAGGGCAGTGATACAAAACTTCGGTCCTTAGCCAAGTCGAGCGGTGCTAGTGTTCCAATATTGTAGCCGCGCCGAAGAGCGCACTGCTTTTCTTTACCCAGCCCGAATGGGGATTATGTGATAAAATTTAGGTTAGATGACCTCAGGATGGAAGTAGTGGGGGCCTGAAAACCATATATTCTAACACCAAGTCTAGTCATACTCATAACACTTTCAGTATGAACACTCGCTAAATACCACATTAGATGCTTACTGATTCCAGGTCAACTTTTGTTTCGTTGTCAGCATGAAGTAATTAATGTAAAAGATTCCATAAGGTACTCAGAATGTGTAAGTTTTACTGGATTCTCTCAGGGCGTCATCTCATCCAGATTCTGGAAACTAAAATCTTCGATGCCTTTATATGTAATTAGAATTTTGCCAGATTTTTAACATTCTTTTCCATATTTACTATGAATATAACCACAGCATTCGATCAGTGTCATAGATTATTGGTTTGTGATCAATCAATGAAGACATTCTCTAAAATTAATATGATAAAATCTTTAAGAAATCCTTGTGTTTTCCTCGTACTTAAAGATGACGAAACGCTTACTTTGCCATGATTTTATTTACATGTTGGCCTCATGACAATAATTATATGAAAGAAAGACTAAATAGGGTACACTCAGGGAACATTATATTCGGAATGACACATCTATAGAACGGACAAATTTATATCTATCTCGATTCGTAATGCTACCTCATGAAGAGTCGTGGTTATTAGCTCAAAATAAAAAAAAAATTCGTCAAAGTTATGAATAATCTTTTTTATCCAATTCACGCCATAATATAGGTTTACGTGGTTTTGGACACCAATAAGTGTTGGACTTGGAAAACATGCAAAAGTTAAACTTAACTTTCAATCTGCTGGACCTATTGAAAGATCGTGAAATTGGAATCCTTTTCAGTAAGCTGTAACTCCTAATTTTACTGAACAACTTTTCTCTCTTGTTCTGTCCCATGATCCAGGTCTGTGCCACATAGAACTAGCGACTCGGTTGCCTCGGTGTGGCACGGGCTACACGTTTTGTTACGTGACGCTAGGGGAGCTTCTCGCGTTTGTGGTAGGCTGGAGTCTGGTGCTTGAACACGTCCTCATGGGTGCGGCGGCCTCCAAGGCCCTGTGGCAGTACGTGGAATACATGTACAACAGTACAGATATTAGGTAGGTATTGTGTAATACAACAGTTCATATAGTAGGCAGGTGTTGTGTGGTACAACAGTACAGACATTAGGTAGGTATTGTGTAGTAGAACAGTTCATATAGTACGCAGGTATTGTGTGGTACAATACAGATAGTAGGTAGGTATTGTGTGATACAACAGTTCATATAGTAGGCAGGTGTTGTGTGGTACAACAGTATAGATATTAGGTAGGTATTGTGTAATACAACAGTTCATATAGTAGGCAGGTATTGTGTGGTACAACAGTACAAGTGTTAGGTGCTGTGCGATACAACCGTATATATATTAGGATCTTACTTTGTGGTACAACAATACAGATGCTATATAAGTATTATGTGGTACAACAGAGCAGATGTTAGGTTGGTGTTGTGTGGTACAACAGTACAGATAGGTGCTGTGTGATACCATACTAACACATATTAGATACGTACTATATGATGCAACAGTACATAATAGTTAGGTTCTGTGAGATACAACAGTACAGATCATAGGTAGGTTCTGTGTGGTACAACACTTACAGAGGTTAGGTAGATGCTGTGATACAACAGTCCATAATAGTAAAGTCATGTGTGGTACAACAGTACAGATGTTAGGTAGGTGCTGTGTGGAAAATACTTATAGATATTAGGTATGTGCTATGTATAACAACAGTTCAAAACAGTTAAGTGTGGTAAAACAGTACAGATGTTAGGTAGGTGTTGTACATAATATTTAGGTTCTATTTGGTACATTAGTACAGATGTTATGTTGGTTTTGTGTGGTTCAACAGTACATATCTTATGTTGGTGCTGTGTGGTACAACAGTACAGATGTTAGGTAGATGCAGTGTGGTACAGCAGTACAGATGTTAGGTAGGTGTTGTGTGGTACAGCAGTACAAATGTTATGTTGGTGTTGTGTGGTACAACAGAACAGATGTTAGGTAGGTGTTGTGTGGTACAACAGTACAAATGTTAGGTAGGTGTTGTGTGGTACAACAGTATAGATGTTAGGTAGGTGTTGTGTGGTACAACAGTACAGATGTTAGGTAGTTGTTGTGTGGTACAACAGTACAGATGTTAGGTAGGTGTTGTGTGATACAACAGTACAGATGTTAGGTAGGTGTTGTGTGGTACAACAGTACAGATGTTAGGTAGGTGTTGTGTGGTACAACAGTACAGATGTTAGGTAGATGTTGTGTGGTACAACAGTACAGATTTTAGGTAGGTGTTGTGTGGTAAAACAGTACAAATGTTACATAGATGCTATGTAGTCCAATAGTAGATATGTGATACAACAGCATAGACGTTAAGCAGGTGATGTTTGTTTCGCAATGCAACATTTTATGTAAAGGTATGTTTACACAACGCAATTTGCAGCTTGCAGCACCTGTTTTGCAAAATTCTTTCACAAGGAGAAATTCGTGTAGCTTGAGATAAAAAAAGATTTTCTGCTTTCCACAAATCGTAACCAAGATGAGATACTGCGTGGACGTCATAGTATTCTGAGAAATGGTGCTGCTAGCTGCAAATTGCTTTGTGTAAACATATCTTAATTTGCACATCGTCGAGTTTAAAGACAAGGTGAAAGGGCTTCGGGTGAGAATATTACGATGTGCAAAGTAAAAAAAAACCTGATAGAATAACATTGAAGAAAGTGCGTAGGGATTGTGTCATTAAGTTGGGTGTACCGAGCACGTGATACACTTCTCTAGAGACGCACGATAGTAACTGCATCACGCAGATCTAATCAGAGCTTAAAACAACTATGAAGGCTTCCATTACAAAATACTTTTTAAGTCATTTTTAAAAGCTGAGCTATTCCTCAGTTTTGTTTTGTATTTTCCCCTCTTTGTTATAAAGTTTAGTATTATGACTAAGTTAATGGTTTGAACATAACTTTTTTCTAGCAAAGATACAGTGATGAAATGTTTTCACTTTTAAACTTGATATTAGAAACAAAATCCTTTTATCGTGGACCCTTCGAAACTAGGTAACTTGCTCCAAATGCTAGGCTTTTTCACGTGGACTACGACGCTATAGTCTTTCTTTCGCTCGACAAGAATTAGCCTTGTTTGTTCGTAAGTTCAAGAGTATGGTGGTCGGATGTCCAATATGCTCTGATTTGTGGCTTGCCACAGACTTCAGGCTTTGCCTTCGACTAAACTTCTATACGGTTGGAAGAAACAATAATTGCTGACCTGATACAATCAACATGAGCTGGGATTTAGGTCGAGCCCACAACCACCGAACTGCGAGTTTGATTGCCACGTGTCTCGCGTCTACAAAATGAGCTCCATAAATTATTAGCATCCTTCTTTATAGGAAACATTTACATTTAATAATAAATAAAAAACCTACACATAAAGTTAGACGGAATTTTCTAAATGCTTACACAAAATTGTACTTAATATTATGATGTTTTGCTTTTCTCTACCGATGCGCCGGTTCACTGATGTAACAACCTCAGCAATGTGACGACTTTGTCCCGTTTCTCCTCGGGCAAGGATTCAGTGCTGAACACTTCTCCCGACATCTTCTCGGGCTGTGTGGTCATCGCTGTTATCTTTCTGACCTTTATCACCGTCAAGGTAAGAGCGCGTCCTGGTTTGCATGATATCTGACCAATGGCTTAACTCGTTGATGGGTAGAGTTGAGAGATCCTTTATTTGATCACGTTAGAAATTCCAGGCTGTGTGAAAGTTGCTTTTTGTGCCAAACTGAGAAATGAAAGGATAGACATCACTTAATTTTACTACCAGGTCAGCTCAATTTCCCCTTGCAGCCTAGCAATATGCAGAATGTCTTCAAATTGTTCATTATAATCTGTGCTAGATGAGCTAAAGTGACAAGATGCCCATCTTTGGCTCTGGAAACCATGCTCAGAGTTGAGCAGGGAGAGATACCATAGTTTGTGTAATGAAGGCAATTCAGCCTTAAGAACAATTAGATCCCATGGCCTTGCAGCGTAAATCTACCACAATAAACTCTTGCTTTTATGACCAATGGCTGTCATAATGTGGAACAACACTGTCAAAATAACTTGTTGTTGGCCTTATTTAAAAAAAAAATCAATTGGTTAAATAGATTAGTTCTACAAGGGAAACTTGTGTATCTTACTTTTGCGGTAATGAGAAATAGAGAGAGTTGAAAAATAGTTGGTTTTTTTTTGTTGTTGTTGAAGATTTCAGTACTTAGTATACACAGTAAAGGAAAATCGGACAGTTCTTAAGTTCTTGAAAATATATTGCAAATATAATTTTTCCAAAAATTAAAGATGAAAAATTATTTGGTCGAAAGTTATTTTAAATATCATCTTACAGACTTACAATAACGTTGATTATTTGTAAAAGCCCTTAGAGGTGTTTTTGATGAATGTATGTAGGCGAACTCTCAGTAAGTATGCAAAGAGATTTGTTTTATTTTGTCATCCTGGAATGAAAGCCATCTCGAAATGTAATGAGAACTTTACAAATCTTGGCTGCTTATTTCAGTGAAAACAAATGCAGAACCCATAGTGTAATAACGTTTACTTTTGAGAATAAAGATCAGAACTTAAAAATAATTGTTGTGAAATAAGTTTGGAATACAAACGGAATGACATTAAAATATTGCATTAACGACTAATTAATTTTGACGTGTTTCAAAAAGTTAGCATTTTTCAAGGAAAATGGAGAGTGGTTACCAATGTGGCTATTGCCCAAGTCTACAAAGTCATTTCGACAGTAAAATCTACTTTTTCTTCTGCGATACAGAATCGATACAGCCTTATAAAACTAGCTAAGCCAAATGAGTAAAGAGACCTTTTAAGCCAAAAGTAAAAAAAAACCTTCAACAGCTCGACTGAAAAGTACCCAATTCTTGTCGAAATAATTCCCTGAAATGTTTGGCGTAATTTCTTGCTCGTCCCCTGTGTTCAGAGGTGCGCCATGGTGTACCTGCTTCTGGCGTCTCTCTGCGGCCTGGTCCTCCTAGCCTTCATCTGTGTAGGCTTCTTCCATGTGGAGGCTCAGAACTGGAACTCGCCGCCAGGGTTTTTCGCTCACGGCATTGGTGGGGTGAGTGTGATGGAGGCGGCCGCCTCTCAGGGCTAGGGATAACATTTAATATGAATATGTTTTTGTTTGGCCAAGATATGTTTTTTTTTTATTTTTTATTTTTTAGAAAAAGTTATGCATTAAGAGTGGATATTATTTTCCTCTCGTTCCTACTATTTTTTTAATGCTTTTCTTTTCAGCTGAATTGTGTTTTGCTTTCTTTTTCATAGAAAAATTTGATATCGATTCGTAAATAAAACCTCAAATGAAGCTGATTTACTAATTTTTGCGCTAGTATGTAGTATGTAAAGATTAAGATTGTGAATCTTTTTTTAAGGCTTTTAACTCTAACTCATGAAATAAAACCTTAAACGTTTTTATTCTTAACCTTATGTTTGCGTACGTGTAACTACGGAATCGCTACATTAACCCTCATTGGTTTATAGCAACAAACTTAGTTATCTCATTTTCTTCCTGTCGATGAGAGTTCAATGGGAAGCTCTGAGTCGCTCACAAATTAACCCTTCTGTCCATTTCTTTTCAGATCGTGTCCGGTGCTGCTCTGCTTATGTCAACGTTCACCAGCGTGGACACAATATCAAGCTGCTCGGAAGAAACAAAGACGCCGAGCAAATCTCTTCCCACAGCCTTCTCCTTCACAGTCGCCCTGGTGTTCACCAGCCTCTTTCTGGTCACCGTAGCACTAACACTGGCGTCTCCATGGCAACAGTTCGCAGACGATGCCTCTCTGGCCAGAGCTTTCGAGACGCACGGTATTTTCGCGGCCGACTTTGTGATCGGGGTCGGTGCTGTGTCAGGCTTACTTCCGGTCTTGATTGGATCTTTCCTGCTTCCGGTGAGGATCCTTTATGCCATGTCGGAAGATAATCTGCTCCCCAAGATATTTTCTAAGGTGGGTAACTCGTTTATTAGGGAGATAAAGCATCCTTTCTCAGCAAAGGCAAAAAGTTGAACTTCTCTTAATTTGTTTTTAATCTCTCAGATTGAAGCATTTATTCCTTGAGTCTAGGCGGATTTTGTCTTATCATCTTCATTTTTCTCACAGTTCAATAGAACATCTTTTTTTTCGAACAGAGAATCAAACAGAGCAGCTGGTAGGTGAGTTCAGGCGGTGTATAAAACCATTAAAAAGCAAAAAATAACAAAAGAGAAGACACAGAATCGTGAGATAGAGAAATTAAACTCAGGGAGTGAACCATCTTGTTTAGAAAATGAATAAAATATGGAAACTGATTAAAAGATTGGCAATATAGTAAGAATCAGTTCGTTAGAATTCAATAAAATATTTTGACGCACATGTCTTTTTTCAGATGTCTTACGGCTACACATATATCACATTATAAATTATTTCATTTCAGTTCAAATCAACTATTTTTCTTATTGATTTTCCAATTTTGTTTGTCTCGCTCTCCTAGATCGGATATAACGGTATACCTGTGTGCCCCCACTTCGTGACCGGGAGTATGATCGCTGTGGGTTCCTTGTTGCTAGAATTCGGCACAATTCTCCAGATGTCTTCCATTGGTCTCCTCATTGAGTTCACGGCCAGCTCTATCATAGTGCTCCTGATCCGCTACCAGCCGAGTCCAGTGGGAATCTCCAGGGAGTATTCGGATCTGGACGGTTCCTATGCCAGTTACGAGGATGTTGCAGACTGTCAGGATCTGTTTGAGTACAGAGAGGAGGGCAGACCGAGGCTAGTTCTCCTGCCGCCTGATGACGACTCGGTTAGTGGAAGATTTGGTTACGGAGAAACTAAGTATGAGCCGAACTTTTATCCCTCGCCAGGGAGACCTGATGATTGTGTGACGATACAGACCCAGTATTCCGACCGAAATAGCAGGCAGACGACCGAGTTTCAACGCTGCCCTGAGTCGGGTACGTACCAGTCATTTTTTGTTGGATCTCCTGCTTCTTTGCCAGCGCCGCCAGCGCGATCGTTCGTCAACAAATTCAAAAAGAAAGAAGCAGACAGTTCTCAAGTGTCAGTCACTGTGTATGGTGAGAGGGACAGTCTGAAAAGCGCTGCCTTTGACTCAAATGGCTTCACGCAGCACAAGTGTTACGGGACCGCCAAGAGTTCGCATGGCGATGTGACCAAGTATAGCGCCAGTGGGCACTCTTCTATCACCGAAGGTAACAACAACTGTAGTAAAAGGAAGGTGAAGGCCGCTGCAGATAGCGTGGATAGTAAGAGCAAAGAGCTTGGAGATTCCAGAGATTTGATGGTGAGGAAGATGAGTCTTACCTGTAGCCTGAGAGGGTCAGGTACTGAAGTGACGCTCCAGCGCAGTTTTAGCGCCGCGAGTAGCTTGGTGAACCTTGGAAACTACGAGGCGGACGAGGCGAGCTGGCGCAGAGCTCGTTATTACCTGCTGGTGTATATCGCCGCCAGCACTTGCCTGGCCATCACCACCCAGTTGTGGCCGACACGGCCAGCTCCCCACTCGGTGCTCCAAGGAGCCGCTGGTGGACATTTCAACACCGTCAATGCCGTGAAGGTGCACTCCCATCCTCACACGCCAGGTCAGGACACCCGCGAATCTTTCAGACATGAGCAACACCAGAAAGCCTTTGACTCCAGAATTGAAGAAGGCGGTCAATATGAGGTCGTAATGTCCAGTGGCAGCAGCATCAGCTGTGTTGACCCAGAGCCATCTCCTGGCCTTAGCGGTGCGTGGTGGGCGGTGCTGCTGCTGTGCTCCAGTCTGGTTGTGATGCTTGTGTCGGGGCTGTGTATCGCCAAGCAGCCACAGAACCGGACGCCCCTGCACTTCAAGACACCGTACGTGCCGCTAGTGCCGCTCCTGGCCCTGTCCGGCAACATGCTCCTGCTGGGAGCGCTGCCGGTCATCAGCTGGTCACGCTTCGCCGTGTGGACCCTGGCGGGTAAGGCGCCAAGTGTGCTGCATAATGATTAGATAGATTATCTCTAGCAGAGAAACGCTGATTGTTTTTATGCTTGCTTTCAAACGATTAGAATTAAGTGATGAAGGGGGTGAAAGTAAAAAAGAGAAGAAATAGAAAGACGAAAGAAAGAAAAATAGGGGGTGGAGAGAGAGAGAGAGAGAGAGAGAGAGAGAGAGAGAGAGGGAGAGAGAGAAAGAAAGAGAGACAGACAGACAGACAGACAGACACACAGACAAACAGAGAAAAAAAGTGCAGACTTCAAGTTCAAGGGTGATAGTTTGACAAGAAAAAACAATATTAACAGAGATGATTAGGTGAGAGATCAAAGAAAAAGGTGAGCGAGATAAAGAGATTGGAAGGAACCAATCACGTGGGAGAGTGATTGAGAGAAAGAGAGTCAGAGAGACAGAGAGAAAGAAATAGTTTGAGCAGATAGAGAGGGAAAGACCGGCACCTCTGTTAAAGGAACAGAAGGAGTGGTGGGTTATAATTCAAGATGTGTCAATGGATTATCCTCTGGGAGACCCACACGACAAAAAAATGACACGCGCTTTTTGTTGCTGTTGTTTTTGTTTGGAATGGTTTTGTTTTTGTAATGACAAGTTCTACGATAATAGAGCACTGTGCCTGACAAAATTTGAAGTAGCACAGTTTTCAAAACCTCATCTCTTGATCCAACAACTTTTTTGTTTGTTTCCTTACATAGCAAGCAAAGCAAAGTGACCCTGGAGGATCCAAGGCGGAAGCTAACAAACGAAAAAACCTTATGGTTAGATGAAACAAAAATAATTAAAACACGAACAACAACAAACAGTAAACATCTAAAAATGTTCCTGTCTAAACAGTCCACTTTCCTCACTGAAGTTTGTCTTGAAAAGGTGTAGTTTGTGGAAATATTGTAGAAGCAGAACTAATTTCAATCGCATGATTTGTCTCTGAAACTCTAAAGGCTATTCTCTGACCGAAGCATAGATTGAAAGATCCTGAAGCTGGAAAACACTAATGAAAACATCAAAGTTGTGAGTTATGTAAAGTCCAGTCTCTAGAGAAATCATATCATTGTGCAAATCTCAAAATAGACGAAACTACTTCAGAAAGCGAATTTCTAATAATTACTACGACTTGTGTTCATTCGGTCGACAGAGTCGTTTTGTTGTTTGCATCAGCGATCTGGTTAAAAGAAGTTTTATACGCTGCACCTATAAATCCAATTCATTCAGTAACTTTTTAAAGAACGACAACTCTTGCAACATCACAGTCTCTCTTGTATTTCAAAATTCCTGTTCTGAATGATTAAACAACAACTGATGATCCCAGAGGGAATCGTCTGCACTCGGTATTCATAACGTTCGATAGAATCAAAGCCTTGTGATCTCTCTCCGTGAAAACAATGATCATTCCATTACAGAACAAAATGTCAAGAGCCAGCTAAACCTAGTCTGTCTTGCATGGATCAGGTTATGCTGAATACACAACAACAAAGACAGACATTTTTTTATGTTTTTGAGCTTTATCTAGTTGTAAGCCAGTGTAATTACATCTGGAAAGTCAAATTGAAAAGATGGGATTATAATGAAAGACTAAAATTATTCTCATCATGTATTGCTAAAGGTAGCGTTTCTAAATACAAATCCGGCAGATTGAAACAAAAAAGAAATTAAAAAAAAAATTGTTGATATTAATTAATATTGCTGCTGTTATGAAGGCTTCTCTTGAAGTAAGAGAGACAAAACTGGAAACACATCCTATGTCGGAATAGAGGGGGAAAAACCTCTTGATTTCCAAACGATGATAATAGCTTATATAAATGTAAAGTTATTTTCTGTTTTAAAGACAAAATTCTTTTCTAATGCAGCCTTAGTGACCTAATCGTTCTTTAGCTTGACATTGCGAATCAAATTAGACATTGCACATCCTGTGGTAAACATTCTATCTGTGTTGTCCATGAGTTTTACTGTTTTGTTATGTCTGTTTGTCTGTTTGTCTCTGTCTCTGTTTGTGTTTCTGTCAATATTTCTCTCTTGCTCTCTCTGTTTGCTTCTGTCTCTGTCTGTCTCTACCTATGTGTATCTGTCTGTGTTTGTCTACAGCAATGTCTCTCTCTGTCTGCCTCTGCCCCTGTATGTACCTGCTTATGCCTGTCTATCTGTCTATGTTGTTGTTGTATCTCTCTCTCTCTCTCTCTCTCTCTCTCTCTCTCTCTCTCTCTCTCTCTCTCTCTCTCTCTCTCTCTATCTATCTATCTATCTATCTATCTATCTATCTATCTATCTGTCTCTCTCCCTCTGAATATAGAAATAAAGAAAGCAGTCGAACAATGTTAGAGGCTGAGACAGACGAAGTTAGATCTCTGGATCTAAAGATGCAAGTGACTGTAAATAATAAAATTAGTAGAATAGAAAAATCAACCACAAACCTAGATCTAGCTCTAGACCGACAAACAAGACGATAGGCGTGAAATCGTCAATGTTTCATTTGTGGTTGCCGCATGGAGGTGCAGGTTCGATCCCTGTTCATTCCACCTGTTACTATGTTTTCACGTCTTTCGTCTTATTTGTCGGTCTCGAGCTAGATCTAGGTATGTGATTGATTTTTCTATACTACTTCTCTCTCTCTCTCTCTCTCTCTCTCTCTCTCTCTCTCTCTCTCTCTCTCTCTCTCTCTCTCTCTCTCTCTCTCTCTCTCTCTCTCTCTCTCCCCCTCTCTCTCTCGTTGTGCCTCAGTCTCTGTCACCCTCTCACTGTCTTACTCGCCCTAATTGGTAAATTGTAATTCGTGTTAACGAAAACCTTTTCACTGTATGCTGTTTAAGTGTGCACTTGTTCGCCGATATGCCATTATCTCTGTAGCCCCCTCTATTCTCATTTTTTTTTCCAAAGAACTGCGAAACCTGGCTAATGGTTTCAGCAATCAATGAACTTTTTACGAGCAAAAGATTGGTAAAAAGACAATTTGAAGAGATTTGAATAGCATCTCTATTGTTATTTTATTAGACAAATTCGATCTTGATTTGAAAAGGAATTCCATTCATCACTCGTTATTTTCATGTGATTTGAGAAAGCCTTCCCTTCTTCAAATGTTCATTTGTCTCTAGTATTTCGCCTGCTCGATCATTTTATTTCCATTTCCTCGTTCTTTCATTTTTTTCATTGGTTTGTCTCTTTTTCTCCAATCTTTCTCGTTTTGGCTCCCCATTTTGTTTTGTTTTGCTTTTTTTTTTTTTTCTACCTCTTCGCACTTCATCTTTTGCTGCCCCTCCACCTTTTCTTTTATCTCTTTATTTTTCTTTATATCCAACTCTCTCTCTCTCTCTCTCTCTCTCTCTCTCTCTCTCTCTCTCTCTCTCTCTCTCTCTCTCTCTTTCTCTCTCTCTCTCTGTCTATCTGTCTCTCTCTCTCTCTCTCTCTCTCTCTCTCTCTCTCTCTCTGTCCCTCTCTCACTCTTTTTATTTCTTTCTCTCCAGTATGCCAGTCCATCTATCTATCTATCTATAATAATAATAATAATAGTAATAATAATAATAATAATAATAATAATAATAATAATAATAATAATAATAATAATAATAATAATAATAATAATAATAATAATAATAATAATAATAATAATAATAATAATAATAATAATATATTTATATGTGTCGATCTATTAATCCATGTATCTATCTTTCAATTTTTTTTAAGTATCGATCTATTCTCAAACTACATCCAATATTTCTATTGAACCGTATTTTCTTCTGATATCGTGTGATTCAATCCTTTTTTTCCGATATGTTAAATCTCACGTATAATCTAAATAGACTATATTTATATCTAAATCCTGATCTAAATGCCCGTTTGGAAAGCAACATTTTAGAGATTAATTTTAGTGTAGACTTTAAAAACTACGAATATGAAGGTAGAGCAATGTAACCTTTGTAGATTTTCTTTTTTTGTTTTTTAACGGATGATGCGAGTGGGGTGGGCGCGGAGGATGGAGTTAAGTTGATGCAAAAAAAAAAAAATTGGAACCTGTCAAAAAAATCATTCTCTCTTCGTGAAAAATGCGTTTTGCTACAATCCCTATAGTGTATGTATGTATGTATGTATGCATGCATGTTTCGTTTGCTTAATTTTATTTTACGACATTTATTTAAATCTTAGTAAGACAATAGGGAAAACATTAGAGAAGTTTAGTCTGATTGTCATGGCGGCCCTTTCTGGTGGAGATTTCGTGTGTCGTTACATTTTGTCCGCAAAAATGAAAAGTCATGGATGAGTAGGAAGAAGAGGGCGTAAGGAAAAGAAAAAAAACACTCCGAGACAGTTTTGTCTGTATGTTTGAACGTTTGTGGTGGACAGGCGGCCAACGGAGATATTGAATGGCTAAAGTGGAAGAGAGAGAGAGAGAGAGAGAGAGAGAGAGAGAGAGAGAGAGAGAGAGAGAGAGAGAGAGAGAGAGAGAGTTGAGCAGGAAAAGTGAATGGAAGAGAAGAGAGGGTGAGAGAAGAACAGAAAGGGAGAGGAAGAGGGAGAGAGAAAAAGAAAATAAAAGAGTACTAAGGGCTGTAAAAAGAAGTTTTCATGATTATTTAGTGAATGATGATATGAGGCTTTAACTTCTTCCATCATTTCTCATCCACTCGACTATCTTCTTTTTTTTTAAACCGATGAAAAAAATAAACTGTCGTCTTTTTCATCACTAAAAAAACCTCACTGGTGCTAGAAAAAAAGTTCAAACTAGTTTTAAGAACCTAGTCTTTTTCGCCCGTCATTAAATTCAGTAAAAATTAAAATTTAAGCATGAAGGCAATGTGACATTCTTCTTTCCTAAACAGCTTTAAAATTAGAGTAAACTGCCTTTTTCTTTTATTTTTTTCTTAATATAACAACTTTTGTTATTCATCCTATATCTGCTTGGCACTTTGACCTAATAGATATCTCTCGATTTAAATGAATTATTTTTATTGGATATTCTAGAAAAAAAAATAAAGAGAAAGATTGCGATGTCACGTGTGGTTGAAGCTAAGAAAAATAAGGGCAAGGCGAGCATAATTTATGTTAAATCAAGTAGTGAGTGTTATTTCAAGACAACGCCCACGTGATGTAAACCTGTCCCAAGACGTTAAAACTTTTCAATCCCAAGATTTTGAGGGATGTTGCAATGTTGATTTTATGGACTACTAGCTAATGTAAGCGACATCATCATCATCATCATCATCATCATCATCATCTCTCTCTCTCTCTCTCTCTCTCTCTCTCTCTCTCTCTCTCTCTCTCTCTCTCTCTCTTTCTCTGTCTCTCTCTGTCTCTGTCTCTCTCTGTCTCTCTCTATGTCTCTCTCTCTGTCTCTCTCTCTCTATGTCTCTCTCTCTCTCTCTCTCTCTCTCTCTCTCTCTCTCTCTCTCTCTCTCTCTCTCTCGGTGGGGCTATCGGTACGGTACGGTACCCTACCGGCGTTACGCAGCAACACTTACGGTACATCGGGTAGATGCACGGTACGCGGCATGTGGACGTAGGTATGTTTGTGTATGTGTTTGTGTGTGCGTTTACAGGGGTACCGGGGAGGTGGGAGTTATAGATGCGCGCTTGTAGTTGTTACTCTATGTGACTTAAGAATAAGAGCCGTCGCCTGCATTAAGTGGCGGATCCCTAGATTTAACTTTAGGCCCTCGAATCGGGCTTCCCGCCACACGGATCGGGACGTACCGTGCTTGCGGTACCCTTCCCAACGGCACCCGATAATCGACGGGTAGTAAAATAAGTATCGCTCCCAGTCCAACTAAGAATAGGTACGAGCTTTACTTCTAGTCCTTCCTGTTACCATGTTTCCCTCTTATCTCCTGACAGGTCTGTGTGTGTACTTTGGCTACGGCCAGCGTCACAGCCGTCACAGAGAGCAGGATGAACAGGATGTCGTACTTTTTGATATCACTCAACTGTCGGCGCAGGAGGACCCCAACACGTGACTTCCGAGTGACCAATGACGGGCGCCCACCGTGAGATTTAAAACTGATTAAAGTTTGGGAAGAACAGAAAAATGACTCTTCTTCTACTCTCTTAATCCTTTCGATGGACGTGGTATTTACCTTTTGTGGTGGCCTGGAAGCTACCGCAACAAAGTGTGAAAGTTTTGTGCTTACCTCCAGAGAGACCTATACAATGTGCTTCTCAACTTGAACAGTTTCCAGACATTGGCTTCAACTGCTCCAGCTATTTTGCACCAATCAAGCTTATGAGGACAGCTCTCATAAAATACTAACCGATTTAAATCATTGTTATGTCCTTCCAATTCTAAATATGAATAAATACATTACTTGAGGTGGTATTTGCAAGACTTTTCTACAATAATAATATTGAGCAGGGCCAGATATCGGTTTCCAATGTTCTATTTTTCACGAGTGAATGATTTTTAGTACATATTAAGCTGTACAAAATACGATAATATTTAATTTTGTCATTCATAATTTATTTTTATTACGATTGCATGACTAATGGTTCCAATTTGAGATTACTTTCATACGGGAGTGTCATTTTCTCTTATTTTTTTATTGACTAATGTAAGAAGCCATTTAAATTTTGTGCCTCTCAGATTTATATTAAGATCCTCTAATCACTCATTAGAATGTGGCGAATTCCCACTAAAAATGCCTCAAGGTGCACTGTCTTTTGGCAATTCATTTATACGCATTAACTTTCAACAAAGTAATAAAGAATGTTTAAAAGGATCTATAAATAAGTTTAGATTTTTTCACAACTGGCTATTTTTTTTGAGGCGGTGTCTGATTTGGTGCCCATTGAAGCAGACAGTTAGGATCTACAACCTCGTACAAAATACGTTCAAAAGAGGTATGCATGTCTCGATTTAGACAGGGACATATATTGAATAGTCTCGTAATTCTTGGCTTTATGAATAGAGCTTCGAATCGCTTTAAAAAAAGTCTTTGGTGAAGTTTAAAATTGGGCGAGACTATCTTCAGATGCATACTCAAACGTTCATCTAATAAGATTTAGTAACTGTTAGCCTCCATAGTAAAAATAGGAAGAAGTTGAGAAATTGAACAGCATTTGATGGTGTCAAAAGTTTTAGAACCTTACAACAACAGCTATAAAAAAAGGCAACGACAGCAGCAAAACGACAACAATAAGAACACGATCCGAGTTTGTCCTAAATGGAGTTTCGATTTCCGGCAGTTTAATATAGAGACTCTGTTTTTAGATTGTACCTTACCTCAAGCGGTGAGTGGTTAATGCGTTACTTTGTTCAGACCTTTTAATCCCATCCTTTATGCCAATGTGGCATGTCGATCTAAAATTGCCTGGAAGTCCACACTGACTGAGCAGCATTGTTTATCTAAAGGTAAAAGAAAGTTTGTAGGGATGATTTCTAACATCAGTTACATCGAAATTAAAGCAAGGGTAGATTTGTTTATTACGCTCGTTTTAAGCTCGTTTTCTAGATTGCGGAAAAGGCTTTGATTTTTAGTTTAGATTTTTTTATTCGGTTGAAGTCCTGGAAATATCACATGCAGTTGAATGATAACAAATGTAGTTGTAATGATGATGATGATGATGCTAACTATCATGTTTATGTTGTTTTATTTTTTATGATTGTTACTGTGATTGGGATGATGCTGTTGATAATGGAGTAATATATCAATAGGAGAAATAGTTACGAGAATTAAGACAACCACAATACTAAACCAAATTCCTAAAAATGATATGCAACTTTCATGGTAATAGATGATGCATAAACTTGAAAATTTAATTAGCCTGTTTCGGTGTTAAGCCTGGTATTCAACGGGGGACTATGAAGGTAAACTTAGTGTCATTAAAATTACAATGCGCTCCATATTGATGACCATCATTAAATAAATGTGTAATACTTATATTATATTACTGTTGAAGAAATACTTTGCAGCTAAATGCTAAATGTTCGCGAATGAGCTTGACGATTTCACAGCTGATCAAGATCATTGACCGCGGCTTAATAAATGTTAACGTCTTCAATTCTTTGATCCACTGAGCTTGCTGTTAGGCCAGGCGTAAGCTAAAACAGAACTTAGCGATTGTGTTAGCCTCAGAAAAATTAATAGTGTTGGGATTGGCGTAATTTTTCATCAAACTGTTAATTTGAGGAACTAAAATCATACATACATTGATTACTGAAAGATACACCCCTTCGTGTTTATTATAAAATGGGGAGTAAATAAGGTTCAAAACCTGCAGCAGTCTTTTGTTGTTGCAGTTGAACCTCCTCAGGTTACTGCTCATTTATTTTAGGCCCACAGCTAATGTGCACATAAAGAGGTCGCAACTGCTTGACGGTCGTCCATACCAGAAAACAATAAATTTCTCATGCTTGATTCATACATTAACATTCAAAAGAATTCGGTAAAAACCTGGAACTAAGCATAGAGTCTGTCTAAATATGGGATCCGACCTTATAGATGAGATAACCCAAGTTTGGATTCGATCCCCATATCAATGTCTTCATAGCTAGGCGCTCCACCAGATGAACTGTTTGATGTCCCTGGAAGCTCTTTGGAGTTTACATGCATATATTATCATACATTAATATAAAGCTAGACATACATTAATATATATATTATCATACATCAATATTAAGCTAGACATACATTAATATAAAGCTAGACATACTTTATTACCAAACTAGATAATACTTTTATATCAAGCTAGATACACATTAATATCAAGCTGGATATACATTAATATCAAGCTAGACATACATTAATATAAAGCTAGACATACTTTATTACCAATCTTGATAATACTTTTATATCAAGCTAGATACACATTAATATCAAGCTGGATATACATTAATATCAAGCTAGACATACATTAATGTCCAGCTAGACATAGATTAATATCAAGCTAGACATACATATATACCAAGCTAGACATAGATTAACATTAAACTAGACATACATTTATACCAAGCTAGACATAGATTAATTTCAAGCTAAGCATACATTTATATCAGGCTAGACATACATTAATGTCTAGCTAGGCATAGATTAATTTCAAGCTAGACATACATAAATATGAAGCTACTTTGTTGGTCTTTGCATTTTAAAAAATAGATTTAAAAACCCCTCCATCTTTCCTTCAATCGTTTCCTTTTCTCAGGGAGTAATAGTTTTAGTTTTGTTTTGTATACGTGTTTCTTATATAGAGAATATTATTTATCTATTAAGAAATTTTTTACTGCGTTCTTTTTACACTGAGCTAAACTCATTTAAATTAAGATTTTACCTCGTTACAAATTATCCTCTGCTTTTTTATTGTCTAAGATGTCTGTACCAATTTGATCATTAAAGTATGATGGCATGATGGGGTCTCGTAGAATCTGCATACTGAATTATTATGACATACTGTGCACTTATCATATTTTCTTTTCGACCCACTAACCGATCATGATTCGAGCATGCAATCATCTTTCCATTTCAGCAGGATAATTAAAAAATAGAAGATTCGAAAGATTTGGTAGAAATCTACCGAAAGTTCGCCTTTCATCGCATAGGTGCGAGAGATCGTTTATTTTGTTTAAAGCTCGGTAAAGACTATCAAGATATTACTCCCTCCATAGATATATGACCTTGTGGTTATCGCTAAATCTAGTTCTTGCATGCACTTTATTGGTTCAGAGACCTTAAAGATGCACACTAGCTACTCAGGTCGATGTTTGCCTCAAAGGTGCAGGTATAATTCGTTCTCCAGTATCTTACAGTACCAATGAAAGGCAGTAGACTGTAACATGATCTAAAGTAACTTAGACTATTAATTTGGCAGAGTTTGGTCTATATAAGTAATTCCGCTCACTGTCCAAAGTTACGTAGTCTTGGCCCAAGTTATATTTTTCTATTTCTTTGGGTTGATAGGGTGCCTGCCCGATCTTAGCCTATAGATGCACCATTCTATTTTATATCAACGAATGTTTATGATTTGGATTTCGCTCTTTGTTCCTGCTATCGCCTATTATCTATAGGTAATGATTTAAAATCCTGCTAGGCCTACACCTTTTTTTTAGATGATTTTTTTTACAGTTTTTTTTTAAATTTTTTTATACCTTTATTACCTTCTGTTGTTTTACATTTATTTCGTGTCATTTTTTTTTTTTTTTTTAATCAAATGCCATTCATTTTGATTGTTCAGTTTGTTAACTAAATCATCGAGATCTTCCAGGAAGACTTCGTCACACTTATCGTTTTCCAAGAAGTACTGTATTCGTATTTCCAACTTTGCTTTGTTGCATCTATTGAGCGCCAAAGAGTGTGCAAGTATTTTCTTGTGAATTGGTTAATCTTAGCCAGAGTGGTCTCCTCCGCATTCAAGCAGATCTTGTAGATTAGCATTGCAAAGAAAATTTTAGTTACAACTTGTTGGAATGCAATAAACCATACTTTAGA
>JAWDGP010000657.1:200000-260000 GCA_033675545.1 Elysia crispata
ACCAATAAAAATGACAACACAAAAGCGGCAGTTTGAAAAGATATCTGTACAAGTTTTATTACCACTGAACAGTGCTCTACAAACAAATATATCTTCAGACAATTATACAATCAGATATATTTGCAGCAGCATCAAGGCTCAGGCAAGCAAGGGCGAACCTAGATAAACACTTAAGAGACTTACAAAGCGAAAGTGGTTCAATTCACTGAACCCCCTATTTTATTTCTTGTTTTCAATGACAAATACTTAACGTTAACAAAAACTTTATTCTGGATCCATAGGGCATATAGTGTTGACTTTTATACTGTGAGAGACTTGTAGTAAAACAAAATGAATGAATGAGCAAAGGAACTCGTACAAAATGAGTTCTTGCACATACTGAATGACCATGCCATTCCAGATTAATTCATGTATTACATACAAAGTACTGCAAACAAAATTTTAACAAAATGTATGTAAATTTCAGGAACATTCATGTACTGCATACAAAGTACTGCAAACAAAATTTCAAGAAAATGTATGTAAATTTCAGGAACATTCATGTATTACATACAAAGTACTGCAAACAAAATTTGAAGAAAATGTATGTTAATTTCAGGAATAAATCCAACATCCAGTCTACAGGAGTTATTAACTTTGACGTTTAATCAGAATCAAAGAAAAGTGTATATTTTTTTCTTTCAAAAGCATTGTAAAGTTACTCTTTTAATTGCTCAACAACCAGAGGTCATCTTCACTCTGATAAATATTTTTGAAAATATAATTTCACATGAATTTATCACATACAAATGGTGTAAAATCGTATAAGATCTTCAAAGGTTTTGGACTGTATAAATTTTAAACTACATTTAAAATCATCCCAAATGATTCACAATTAAAAAAAACCCAAAAGAACTTCAACATGCACGTACATGAATATGGAATATGAATATATATATATATTTTTTTTTCTTCACCCTTTTCAGCAGTAAAAGTTTTAATTAACACTTATGATCGACATTCTCATAAGATGTTTCTTTTTTAAGTTAAACATTTGAGTTTTTCTTTCTTAATGACTCAACATACAAGCATATCTTTTATGTATACAACAATCTTTAAAAATAGTTCAAATCTCCCCCGCACCTTTTCCCCCCTCTTATAAATCAAACATTATTTAAAATCATTTGCAGGATTATTTAGAAAGAGATGAATATAACCTTCTTGGATAGTTGTCTACTCAAAATTAAAAGCGGAGCGCAGTTGCCAAAACGTGTCATTTCTAGCATGTATGTTTTGTTCATATTGGTCACATGTAACATATTTACGAATCTTACTGAATTTTACAGTAGAAATTCATGGTTAGCACATATGATGTGTTTGAGTTTGTTCTGCATGTGAAAAAGTAATTTTATGGACAAATTTGAAATTTTGAGTTTAAGAACTGTTTCTTTCACTTATTTTTTTTTTTTGTCACATTGTAATTGTAGAGCACTACACTATTTCAAGCATAAACAAGGACAAAATTGACCCAGTGAAAACCAGCGGCAGGCATGATAAATTGGGCAGATCAATACAAAGATCTTACAACAGCAGCTCATAGAAATTCAATGTGGTTTGAAACAAATGTATTAAATGCAACAAGGTATGGTCGAAAAAGAGAAAATTTCACAAGTGGAAAAATTATAATAATCCATACTAAAGATAATAAGTTAGAAGGAATATTAGAGATAAGAAGCTTGCGCATTCATTTTGGGTGCTACTGCAAAAAAAAAAAAATAAACTAAGGAATTGCTGAAGTCTATATTTGTATTCTATCAAACAAGACAGAAGTAATGGAAAATACAAATAAAAGCGTGAGGGTAGGGCACTTTCACAAGGCTCAAATCCAGGAGAGCAACAACTATTGAGACAGCATTATGAATAGCACCAGGTGCAGTCAGATGAGAATCTTCTGTGATAGTTAAGCTTTTACATACAGGAAGCAGTGTAAGAGAAGAATTTGGTTCCTATGCACTTTTATACAGCCAGAAAACCTTTATACATTGAGGGAAAAAAGTGTATGGTGGAGATAAGCTGAAACTCGCCAAACTGATTAATTAGAGAATTTTTCATTTTGCATTAATTCCACAACCATAGCTTATACTTCTGAAATAATGTTAATATAACTTTGTATTGCTTCTTTGGTTTATACAGTAATACATTCAAAAAAGCCTTTTAATGTGGATATTTTATCCTCCACCAGGAAAAATAGTCTTATACCTGCATAGGTATAGTGTGAGGATGTAAACAGAAAAATATAAATATTGCAATCAACAATACGATTTGTAAAGGTGTTTAATTACAAAAATAATACCTGATTAGATTATTGCAGAAGCATTAATTTGATTTTAATATCATAACTTCATCACTTAAAAAAAAAATGTGGAAGGAAGTGTTAATAAAACAGACTTTCCAAAGTTATGGTTAGTTTTAAAATCTTCTCTCCACTTTTTTTAATTATGTATCGATTTAAAAAAAAATATTCATCCTAGTAAATGTTTTGCAAAATCAAATGTCTGGGGTATAAGATGATCAAAAGCTTCAACCTTTTTTTTTTATGGGATTCACATGAAAAAGGATTATTGAATCTTCTATTTTTATGTTTAGGAATTTCAAGTAAACAATATAAGGCAAGCCAAAATGTATTTTACATTAATATGTACCTTTGCACTTCTGTCAAACTCTACTGAGCTGGAAAAAAAAAAAAAAAAAAAGATATCCTGCTGTCCAAAGTCTCATGAGTTTATTATTAATTGTGAGATGAAATTGATTCCTCTATAAAAAACAAAAAATGATTATAAATCAATATTTAAAAAAACAATCTTTTCAAAATACATTTTCAATTCTTTATCTTTTCAAAATACATTTTCAATTCTTTCAAGAAAATGTATCTATACATGGGTTCAGATTTTAAAAAATTGCATTGTACTTGCAGATTGGTGAATACACATCAAATAAGAGTATTTATTTCATTGATGGAAATACAAAATCAGAGAATTCAAAATTATTCTGATTCTTTCATTCCATCTACGGTGGTTGATATTGCAAGCGTGAACTGAAAATTTCTTTAAATATTTCTTAAAAATATAGAAGCCTGAAAAGTCCAGGTACTAGAAACTGTGATTGATATAAAAAGGCTATGAAAAGCTGCTACAAAAATTGGAATAATGGACTTGCAATTACACACTGTACCAGTAAAAATATGGTTGTCACTTATCAAGTAGTTGAAGCTTTTGATCTACAGCAATGCCTAAGTTTTCCAAACAAAGTTTTTCCATATTGTAAACATGAGTCTCTTTAAAGACATTATATTAAAATACAATACATACAGAAGTTACAAACAATGAAATTATAAAATCAAAGAAGTACTTTCAAACGGTTTCTATTATTGAAAAAAAAAAACTGTAACAGGTGACTCTTGAAAATACCAATGATAAGGATAAACTCAAAACTGGCGCAAAAAAGAAAAGTGCAAGCCCTTTTGAAACTGACATTGTATGCATTCCAGCTGGTCGAAAAATTGTATCGGAGTGGATGTTATTTTCTGCTGACCCTCAATTACAAATTTTAACAGTCAATTTTTAACAAAGCCGCTGGGAGCAATAATGAAAATAGATTTTGCCTGACCTTGTATCAAAAGCTGTATCATTGAAACCGCTTCGAAATTATTCAATTCAGTCTGTTTATTTTTCAAATTAAAATCCATGAAGATAATTTTTGTTCATTTGAAGAATGTGTCCTCTTCATATTTTTGCATCTATTTAGCAGAAGTATTTGTGAAAGGTATGTTCAGTAGAAATCTATTAATCTATGTCATATGGGAGTTTAGCCTTTGAAGGATGGAAAAACATTTTCAAATTTTAATTATGGAATAAAAATTCTTGATTTACTTTAAACTCTTTTAAATGAAATTAGGTTTCCCTGGCCCAATTTTTTTTTTATTTTCTGGTGCAATTTTGCATGAGTCTTTCTGCTGATGCAACCAATTACTGGTTTAAATACTCTGAACATCAATTTTAACAGTCTTGCTGACTTATCAAACAGGCAGGGATATCAATAAAAAGGAACAATTTAGTTATTACATATCATCTAGACAGTAAACAAACAGTCATCGACAATTTATGCAGAATTTTGGATGCCAATTTCAAATATTTGAAAAAAAAATGTGATGCAGAGACTTGTAATAAATTCCCCAACCTAAGTGACTTCGACATCACATAATAAAGAGATCTTTAACAAAATTAATAGTTCCTGGTTCTCATACCCTGAAGATTTTCACAAAGTCAGAACTCACATTTAAAGGTCTCTTTATACAATTGTAAGTATGGCTTTTGCTTGCCTTAATCAACTTCATAAAAGGTTTGTTCATTTTGCCTTCTTCTTTAACATAAAATAGAAGATACTTATTGCTTCATATTGCAATATTATGTTTGCCAGATATACTTATCGGCATCTTTTAGTTACTTAATATCCAAGTGTAATCCTTAGGAAAGTCAAATTCAGCTGTAAGAATGATTGAAAAAATAAATTAATTTAAAAAAAATGGAAAAAAACTACTGCTAATTATAATAACAATAATAAGTAAAAATATAAAAATAAATACAATAATAATGATGTTTAAAAAAATGACATTTACAATGGCAATTTATTTTTTTTTCAACAGCTGCTGCCTTGTTACCTTTTGGCACTTGACAACTAAAACCATACTATTGGTCCTTGATACAGTTCTGTTGTTTCTGCTTTACTAACAAAACTGATTTCACTTTCTGAATGTCTATAACTGTGCCTTAAAATGTGCACAACTTTTCAGATCTACAAAACTTACATTTTTGTTTAACATACGCACAATTTCAACAACTCAAGAAACACCAGCACAAGCACATGACTGTACATCCAACAAATTTGCCCTGTCATCTGAATACTTTAAGCCATTTCTAAAACAAACATTGCATACTAGAAAACAAAGAAATATATATTATATACAGGTCTATGGTTCAATATTAATTATTGATGGTGTAAGACATGAAGAGACATAACTTACCAGTCAGTATCATATTGTTCTTTTTTCGTGTTTTTTTTTTATATATTCATTATCAAGAAAAAATCAACTGAAAAAGATTAGAAAAAGTTATTTTGAAAAGATTCGATCCAAACAGTTGTTAGTCAAATAAAGTGTTATTAAAATCTAAATATGTAATATTCACAAGAGGAAAAAAAGGTAAATAGATTCATACAAATCATTTTCTTTTGACAAAGCTATCTATGAAATAAAAAAAAAATCAAGTACACAAAAAGTTTAAACAAGGCAGAAAACAATCTGGTTCTGAGAGTTTTTTTGTCTTTTTTTTTCGTGAGGACAGTAAGTGTCCTTGTCTCCTGTAGAGTAAAATATTCACAAGTAAATAAAATTCTTTTAATTTTTTTAGATATTGTACTATTATTGAGAAAAATGTGTTGCTTTTTTCTGCGAGTTAAAAAAAAAACAAAAAAAAAATTGAACAATTCTAAAAAGTCTGAAAGACAATCGATTTATATAGAGTTTTAGAATTCTTTAAATTACACAAAATTTTATTTTATGAATTATATTAAATTCAAACATTCATACAAATTAATAATAACAATAGAGGCAAAAAGTCAGAAGGAAAAGAAAAACTGAATAATTCTGTTTGCTCTTCCACTTTCCTCTATCATGTCAAAATTTGGTTACAAAAGTTTAAATATTGTTCAAAAAGAAAAACTAAGACAGAGACAAAGCCATCAATAAATAAATCAGTCATACTTTCACAGAATCATTGCTATGGAAAACTTTCATCTTTATTAGTTTGTTTGTCTTTAAGTAAATAATAAAGTTTATTTACAATAAAGCGAATAAAAAAGTCCAACAATAAACCGAACACAGACTCAGAGACAAAACTGTTGGAACTGCTATTGAAAACTTAGACAGTTATTCAACATTGTCATTTTAACCCATACTCATAACAAGTATCTTAGAGACAAATTCATGTGACACAATTTAAAAAAAAAAATAATTATTCAATCTGAAAGTGGCATAATGTGTTGAATTGAGGATGAGTAAGAAAAGCATAAGGGAATAAAATATAAAGCAAAAAAAAAATTTACCAGCACTACCACATCTAGTCACTACTTTAAGTAAAATACTGCCAATGCAATATCATGTAAATAAAATTTGTAAAATAAATAAAAACTCAGAAAACAAAGGTAAAATAATTGAGTAAATGTTTGAGGTATTGTAGAATCTACCATTCAGAAAAGCTCTCTCACAAGGGATTGAACTGCATATTGATTCATAGGAAATATGTCTCTGTATATTTAAAGCTCAGAACACATTATTACTATAAAAACAAAAAATCTGACTAGAAATCAAATTTTTTTATATTTTTCCAAAGACGTACTTTGAAGAAAACATTCTACTTCATAACATTTCTGTGGCACTGCTAACTTCTCAATTTATTTGCTTTTACACATAATGTATGACTTGCCTAATTTCTTATCCTATCAAGAAAAAACCCCACAAAAACCCTTAAATACATTGTATTGTACCATTCATTGAAGTTTTTTCAAAGCTTATTTGTAAAGTGACCTAGATTGATTGGTTATTTTTTATAATGATAAATTATATTCTGTCAAAGAAATTTTCAGTTAACTGTAGTCAAATGTGACACCATTTTTGCCTAAAAATTTCAATTCAAGGAAAAACATTTCTAATCATTTTTCCAGAATTAAAATTTGAACAAAAATTATTATGTGTAATATGTTTTAATCCCAATAGGATACATGAACACACCAGTACATTCTCAAAAATCTCGCTGAAAAACAGAGTCACTCATAAATTGATCAATACTCCCATGGATATAATAAAATATTAAAACAACTGTGCATTATTCTGAATGCCGAACACCTTTGAATTGTTAAATGAGTGACACGTGACTCATTTGGACTGGAATTATGACATTTCTGTTTTTACTTAGAAACGCAATCACCTCTCCTCAGGAGAAACAACTTCAAATTGTGTATTATCATCCAAAACAAAAAGTTTAAAAATAATTGTTACAATAATGAAAAAATTCTAAGTTATGTACTTGGCTAGCATTCGTATACACAGTTTGTGACTCTTTCTACAAAATTACAATCAATTGTGTAAAAAAAATATAATTTATTAGTCTGCATTATTTATTTTCATATGATCAACTCAAAAATATTCATAAACAATAATCACAAAAAGGCCATTTTATGCTAACACCAATTTAAGTAAAGGGAAAAAATAATAATAAAAAAAAAAAAACTAACTCCTCCATTAAAATTTGAATGCCTCCCTTAAAGTTTTCACATTTGACTGACAACATTAAGCTCACAATGGCATAACAAATCAGGAAGGTCAGTAAAGAAAGGCAAATTGAACAAGATAATTTTATTGTGTGCTTGCTACACATGTTTTCACTTCCAAATTGTTATAATATATTTATTTCAATATTACTTTGCTAATCAAATTTAGAAAAAAAAAAATCAGCAACCCATTTTATATAACTGAATTATTGTTCCAGTCCTTTTTCTTTCCTTGGTAAATTTCATTTCATATGACAATGCAGAAATACACCTACTCTTGACTTTTATGAACCTATTATTGCTGCTTGCAGCTTCCTTTGTCTTTCTTGCTGCTATCACCACTGCCTCCACCACGATGCTTTCCGCCAGCATGGCCTCGTGGTCTGGTCCCATCACCCCTACGCTGTCCCTGCACTGGTTGCCATGACGACATGACAGGGTCCATCTCAGCTCCACTGTGTTGACTGGCGTTAGGACCGAGCGAATCTGTGAGAAAGGGTCAAAATGTTGATTGTAAAAAAAATAAAAGAAAGCACTAACAATTGATAAATTTATCAAGAAAATATTTTCTATGGAGCCTGATCATTATGTTTTGCTTTGTTTTGCTATTCTTCTAAACGAAAAATGTTCCAGCAATCTTGTGTCTACCATGCTTCCAAATCAAGTAAAGCCAAAGTTAACCTTTGTAAGTTCTCACATACTTTCACTGGAGAGCTAAAGCCATTACACCATATCTGATCAACATTAGTTATGTTATATGTTACAAGGCCGAAATGTTGTTGAACAAATTAAAGTATCTAAGCTTGGATTGAGTCTAAACTGACTTAAATACAAATCTAGTCAGGCATGAAACTGGCTTGCTTTTCCCCTAAACAAAAATAGTTCCAGTGAACTAATGTCTAATTCTTCAAAACCATTTTCACAATCTCACACATATTTCAACAAGGGGTTAATTCATTGTACAGGGAATGTTGTACACTTAACATTTAAAAACCTGAACTCTGTCCTTAAGTCAAAAGCATGAGGCTATTTAGAAATTATTGTGAATGTTCCCACAATAGTTCAATAATGACTCTTAGCAAGTCTAATAGAAAAAAACTTTCTGACAACCCTGACCTCTGAATAATAAGTATCATCACACTTTGCTCTACATAGTCTATTTAAGAGGAATAAGCAATGAATTTGTCGGTAAAATTATAGGGATCCAAAGCAGGAAAGGTCAATATAATTTGGTACACAATGATTATAACTAGATAATTGTGGAGGAATATGAAATACATCTATCTGTGATGAAACCCTTGCTATTGCCTAATGCAGATAAAAATCCTCAATTTAAAACTTTTAAAAACAAATTTTGAAAAGAAATATATCAGAAGATGGTCTAAACTGATTCATCCTCTTTGAGGATAGAAATTAAACTTTAAAAGATTATAAAGCTTACGAAATCAATCTTGTAACTTATGGCTGGCTTTTATCTTAAATCTAATGACATGAATTTTTTAAAAGTTTTGCACCTTGAAATTAATGAACATCAGTTTGAGAGACTTTAAAATCACAAAATGTAGCATTAGACTAAACTGTTTAGATCTCATTAAAATTTTTTCTTGTCTAGTTGCTTTGATTTTTTGGTACTTCCTTAAACTGCACATATCTTACATGTTAATGAAGAAGATGAAAAACATTCCTTGCCTAGGTCACAATTTTACCTATTTAATTTTCCCCTGCCCCTATTTTACACACACACAGATTTTTTTCCTCATTTTCATCAATGTGGATACATGAAAGTTTAGCAGGCACTTCAAGATGTTGGATCAGCAGACTTTGATGTCTGAAGAACTGCTCTATGAGGCCATTACACTCTATCTGATTCAACAGTAATCATAAAGTCATCATGTTTCTGGACTGGCCTAAAAACAAATTTAGGCAGGCAAATGTAAATTGTAAATGTTATCTGTGATAACAATTAATATACTAGTTTCTTTGTAGAACCTAGAAACTGTTTCTCCTTTGTGGCAATACAAGTTTCTTTATGGCCAAGCGTTTATCACATTGAAACAAATGTGGTGGACTGGGATTTTTAGGCTCATGTCAGAAATTACATTGTTGAGCTATAGAGCTTCAAACATAAAAAATTAATTTTTCGAGAATGCTACTTTTGGATTCTCATGAGGAACACACAAATCTCTATCATGTCAAAAAGTTTCAAAGGCCAAAAGCAACTTTAAATATTGTTTTTGATTTTTGTGTCTTTGGGAAGATACCTGCAACTCTGTATAATGCTTTCCTTAATTTTACACAGTCATTTTTGTCTCGGTTCCCTGTTCCATAACCTTTTATTAGATTTTGAGTCCTATCTCTGCAAGTATGAAGATATTTAAAACACTTGTAAGGTGGCCTGGGATTTTCAGGCTCATTTCGGAAATTACTGTTTTGAGCCATTGGGCTTAAAACATAAAAAATCAATTTTTAAAGATCTTTAACTTTTTAGCTTCTTATGAACTATCAACCATTTTCCTATCTTGTCAAAAAGTGTCAAAGCCCAAAAGAAACTTTAAATATGCTTTATGGTGTTTTTGTGAAGATAACTGTAAACGTGCATGAAAACTTTCCATTTAAAACTTCAAACACATTTTTCTCAGTTTCTCATTCCCCAGCCTTGTGTTAAGTTTGGGGTCATATCTCAGCCAAATACTAATATATTCTAGGAATTTCAACTGTTAATGCAAGGAATTGGTTGGGTTTTCAAAAAATATGGAAATCACAATTGGGGCAAACTAGTCATCGAGCCTGAAAACTGCAGGCCATCTCACATTTAATCTGCTTTATACAGGGCATTCATTCGAGTTTTACAAAATATGGAATATTACAAAAATTGCAGGCGACCTGACAAATGAGAAATGTGTATTTCTTACGATGGAAAGCACTGGCTTGAATGAAGATATCAGAATTTAAATAAATCCACAACAATACACAGCTGCAAAGAAATGATCCAAGAGGCATATGGCACAAAAATTCCTCACCTTCATGCAAATGAAGAGGGGCTTTTGTTTTCCGCAGACTTCCTCGTAGTCCAGGGTCCCACTCTAATTCTCCATCTACAAATATAAAAAAGTTAGATATATTTTCCTTTTGTGTTATTTACTATTTTTTTTCCAAGACACAAATGTGAAATGAACAAACAAGCTTCATCCTTCAAAAAGCAATAAGTAATGAATGTGAATTGGAAAAAAAAAAGCGTTTCGGTTTTCAACCGTGTTAAATTGTGGTATTTTTTTAAATTCTGAGACAGTATATACAAATCAAAAATGAACAATGCACTCCACTGCCTCTCTTAAACTTAAATGGGGCAGAATTTAGTTGTGTGCATATTCGTTTAATGAATAGACGATATCTCCAAGATATGTTTGATTCTTTAGACGTTCATTGAAATGCATCATTATCATTTGCCGAGCCTTTTTTTTTATTGTTGTTGTTGTTGTTGTTGTTACCATATAACCGTAAGTAAACAAGTTTTGGTTGACCCTTGTCTTGTTGTCTTAGTCACTGCATTAGGAGTCTAAGCTGGTTAACAACTATTGCATATGAATCTCACTAGAGACTGAAAGGGCTTCCATTTCAAAGATGTCTCACAAACTATTCATCACTTGAACTAACCTAGAACTCTCCTCCACATCTTCTTTACTTCTAGATCTTTGATGCTGAGATCAAGCCTTTAATTCCACCCCAGTTGTACTCTTTAAACTTGATAAACCCACAAAATATACACAACAAAACAGTTTTTAGCTTCTACGAAGAGTTTCTCTTCATTCCTTTACCACAAAATCCATTTATGGCTTCATGTGATTTGAAAAATGGTCAAGGAAAACATGTTTAAAAAAGGGAAATTACCTTGTAAGTGATCTTGCTACAAAAATCACAGGCAGAAAAGAAATATTTTCAGCTTATTTTTCAACACTCAACTCGTCATTATTTAGTTTTAAATCCAGTTTTATAAAGCATTCGCATACATTAAAATCCAGAAATAAATCTTTGACAACCCCTAGAATAAGCAAGGCACTCAGTGTATTTGTTCATATTCAGAATTAATACCTATTTTAAGGTACTAGATCATATGAAAGAAGCATACTCTGTATCTAATGACCAACATCTATGCTCTGAAAACTCTATTCCATTTAAGTTTTGGAAAAAATTATCAAGGATCTAAGCGCAAGCTACTAAAAACCGCAAAATAATGTTTTCATGTCATTATTGTCATTTCTTAGCTCTACATTAACAAAGAAAAAAAAATCTTTCACGCATGGGAAGGGGGGAGCTGAATCCACCCCCCACCCCCCTTTTCCACCATTCAAATAATCATATAAATTGGAATTGTGCATTACCTCAAAAATGTTCTTGCATTTCTTAATACTCTTTTAAACTTATGTTGTCTTTGGAGCAATTTAAAGTATTGCTTTGCAAATGATAAAAGGTATAATAAAAAGTAATTTTGATTTAAATTCATGTTGTTAAGGGTTTCAAAAAATTGAGTAAAATTTCTTGCCCTAAGTCCAAATGAGTGACATACATATCATATTTAAAGGTATCAGAGTAAAAGTGCATTTCCTTTAGTTTTTCAATGGTGTATTTTGCTTCTAATTATCAGAATTGTGTGAAGAGATAGATTTTTTTCTGCTTTTAAATAGTTATGAGTAAAGAATTAAAAATTTTATCTACTTTCAAAAGCATTTTTCTCATGTTCAAATTTCCCACATCCAACTACTTCAGGCTGCTTTAGAAACAACTGTTCCACAGGACTTTAAAAATTAAAGACACTTACCGGCTTGTGGTAAGGATCTTGAAAAAGGAATATGTGGAGCTCCATGTGCCCCACCATCACTGGGTATTGACAGTTCTGGGTGTCTCCTCTGGTAGGTGGGATCGATTGCTGCTGCTATGTTGAATCCTGCAGAGCCGTTGGACGCTAGATGAGGACTGAATTTGAAAAAACGAAAAAAGCATGATTTTGAAAACCAGGTAAACAATGCTGCTACACTGTAATTAGCACCATTTATTTTTTACAATTACCAATGAGCTCTGCAGTCTAAAAGAAAAACTATTTTCTTTCAAATGATACATATTGTTTGAACTTGCTAAAAATAAGTGTAAATATATTAATTTAATTATGGAAATATTTCTATCAATTTTGAATTATTAATGTCTTTGGTAAAGAATTTTTTGTAAAAAAAAGTAAGTCTTGTATTAAAAAAAAAACAAAAAAAAAAACACAACATAAATCAATAAATCAAAATAAATCAAATCAAAATGTTAAACAAACCAAAACAAAAAAAAAAGAACAAAAATTAGTCCAACAACTTGAAACTTCCACTTCACACCCACAACTTGTAAGTTAAGGTAGTCTCAATTCTTATATCTCCACTCACTCATCATCCTCATCACTGCTGTAGTAAGTGTTGTGCGTATGTTGTGCCTGCCGCTGTTGCTTCAGATGGTGAGGATATTGTGGTGGTGGCCCTCTCCGGGGATCAATATCTGCACCACCATTTGCTGAGCCCATCCATTTCTTGACCTCTGTGACTTCCGAGTCTCTCAGCTCAGGTCTGTTTGAGCCTACTCCTGTGCCCTGATGGTGACCATAAGGCTCTGCATATGTGACAGGATCAGAACTGTGGTGTGATGAGTTATGCTGGGGTGGGCCACCCCTTGTTCCCCCATGATGACTATGAGCTCGGATGATATCCATTGTGGATGACCCATCTCTTGGTGTTATGGGCCTCTCTTGAACAGATGCTGAGTTGCGGAGTCTCGGTGTGCCACCACTTTGGGAGGAAGAAGAGTCCTGCAAGGCACGGATTCTCTCAGGGTCTCCGGCTGCGATTCTGCGAGCAGATTCAAGGGTAGACATGCCCCCGCCACCTGGCCCTATATAAGCTGACCTAGGAACAGACTGACTCAGCTGAGACTGAGCCTGAGGTGGACCTGACCTGGGCTGAGAGGGCCGCCCGGAGGCTACTGCAGTGGGAGCTGGTACAGGCTGAGCAGTGTTCGCTGCAGGGTTTGTACCTGCTGGTCGTCTGGGAGGAGGCTGGGATCTTGGCGGAGAGGGAGGGGAGTCAAACGCCTGTGTGTAGCTGTTGCGTCTGTAGCGTGTGTGTGGAGCCTGGTTACTTGTGGCTCCTGCTATGGGTATGGCAGGACTGGCAGCGGCATCCGCGTCTGCTGGCCCCAATCCGCTGTCTGGTGAGTGTTGCAGCTGAAGCTGATTCATTGTGTTGGCTGATGCCCCTAGTGGGAGCTGTTCAGCTTGTTTCTGTCGCTGATATAAAAAAAATAGTTGCAGAAGGTTCTATAGTAAAGAAAAATAATAGTTGTCATTTAAAAAGTTTTTCTATATGAGAGGAACTTAGAAGGCTACAGACATTAAAACTAGAGTAATTTCAATTCATTCACAACTCGACACAAAGGAAACAAGAAACAAACAGCAGCCATGCCCTGCATAGAAGACACTAGAATGAAGATAATATCTTCAAAAAATAATACCAAACCTTTCAATGCCATATGTGTCATGAACTTAAAAAGTATTGGAAGAAAATGATCCTATGGAGCTTATTTTATTGTATAATATAGATAAAGAAATTTTTGAAAGACATCTACATCCTCATTGGAATCTTATGGTAATGGACATTGTGTTGTTCCTAAATTTCCCCTACTACTATGAATCCACAAAAAGGGATTAAAAAAACTGTTTGTGTTACTTATGACAAAAATAGAAATGAAAAACATATATAGCATCTACAGAAATTCTACACTGCAATTCTTTTGGCAAATAATGGATAAGTAATATTTCATTTAATTTTTTCAGTTGCAGGAAATTGCTTTTTGGAGTTAATTGTTTTACTCTTGTCAAAAAATCTATTGAAGACTATTGGTGTCCAAGATACCTGCTGATTTTATCTATATATTTTTTTTCTTATTTGGGAGATATAAAAGATTCACTTCTCAAGATCTGCAACTAGATATAATTTCACCTTACACACAGTTGGCTTCGCCTGGTTTTTTTTTTCTCTTTAAAAAAAAACTTGCAGTGTAAAAAATTTCCAATAAATTATATACATTTGCTGATAAGGGTCTTTATAAAACTAAAAATTTCTATTTCAACTTTTTTAATAGTTCTAGCGAAGACACAAACTCATTCATGTCTTGTCTTTTTCTTCCATTTTTGTCTTGTATCCAAATCTTAGACTCCGGGCAATATTCCTTGTAAAACTTAATGAACATATAACTTCTTAGAGAAAATACACCAGTTTTATTCTAATTAAGCAATTGAAGAGATAAAATATTAAACTATCTCATATGCACACAGCAATAAAATGTATAAAAACCATAACATTTTAAAGCAAAAAAAAAATACTAGCATATAGAAGAAGTCCATACTGAAGGTCATTTTATTACAGGATTCAGTTGAAAGAGAAAGGGAGAAAAACTGGTAAAGCATTCACAGTTTAATTTTGATATCAAGAGACAAAACTAAATTTGACCTATGTGAAAAAAGAACATGTTAAATCAAAGACACAGAGAGAGAGAGAGAGAGAGAGAGAGAGAGAGAGAGAGAGAGAGAGAGAGAGAGAGAGAGAGAGAGAGAGAGAGAGAGAGAGAGAGAGAGAGAGAGAGGGGGACAGATACAACAAGGCAGAAAGACAAAGAGTCTAGAGTATGAAAATGTTACTGTTACTCAACAAACACCCTATAAACACTCCACATATTTCTACCTGTGCCTCCTTTTTCTCCTTATGTCGCTGTTTCGCCTTTTTCAGCCTTATCCTCTCCTGTTCCTGTATGACCCTTGCTAACTTCTCATCTTGGAACTCAATCTGTCGCAACTTATCCTGGTCTACCTCTGCTTTTGAACGCTGAAAAATTGAATTTAAGGATGTTACTTGATGTTAAATTGCATCATTTATTTTTTGATTACATTTTGAGTCTACTTCAACTGTATTTTGGTGAACAGTCATTGACACAAAATACTTCTGTGAGAATAAACAGTACATTCTTAAAGCACAGGTTGACAAATGCATTTAAGATATAAATAAACAAAAAAAAAAAGAAAAAAAAATTATTTCAGGGAAAAAGGATTAGACTGGCTACAAATGTGATTTTCAATAAAACACATTTTGTTGTACCGCCTGCAAAATCATGGTTTCAAGACAAAAAGGATCCTTTCCAGACCTGCCACTCTCCAGAGAAAGAAAATCTGAATGATTCTGTCAAAAAATCTGAATCTGCCAAAAAAAATCTGAATGACTTGCTTTATTTTGCCCTCTACAGCATACATTACAAAGCACATATAATGCGTCCTTTGGTGAATGTTCATTCATCGGTATAGCTCTGAATTATGATAAAAACAAGGTTTTGTAGCTTGTAATCCTTCCTTGTGAAAATTTTTAAATGCTTCTAAGTTTTCTTTTTCTTACCACTTTCAGTTTAAATCAAGTACTCTATGCCTCACAATACTTTTAAGTGAGTCAATAAATTAGGTGACATTGCTGAATTTGATCAATTCACAAAGAGCAGAGCCGCCAACCTAGCTTGTGCAGGAAGTGCACTTGACTTCAAACGTGACTTCAAAAGATTTATTTTTTATATGAAAAGGAGTAAATGAACTCCTTGCCGAAAGGGTAAAAAAATGAGATTTGATGCTGTATTCCTAATTTTAGATAATTTTCCTAAAAAATGTATAGGCCTTTCTCACACTTGACTTGGAAAGTTAAAAATCTTACGAATTTTGCTATATCCAGCCAGCTGTTGAAAACATTAACAGATATTTCATGCGGAGCAAACTGACAATTGGGTGTAAAGTTGTAATATTTTAATTTATAGATAATCTAAAGAGCATAACGCACTCTATAGTTCAATCACTTCATTGAGGAACAGGCCAATTTAAGTACAAAAATTACTCTATGACGGTGAGACTAGTTAAGCATGATTATTTTAGATGTAACCTAGATCTAGATCGATCTACATTAGATAAAATGATCAAAATCATAGATCTTGTGCAGATTGAAAAGTTTTCATCCGAATAAAGGATCCAAACAAGATTAATTTTATTATCAGATCTAGATCTAAATCTCGATCCGGTTTTTACTTTATTAAGACCAACAATTATTACCGAGTCTCGTGTCATTTCATCTAGATTTACTCTAGATCTAGTTCTATTTAGGATTTCTCAAACGATCTTGATAACTGACAAGATCTAGATGTAAAAAGCGCTTTCCTGCAGTAGAAAATCTTATAACATTAAGATAAAATAAAAATAATCCTGCCTTGGAAATAACAGCGAAGTCTAGATATGGAGATAGAGAGACGGTGAAACACAGATGAATACACGATAAAGTAAACAACTCGGTAGAATCAATATTTGGAGTGGTCGCAACTAAAATATTTATACCACTTTTGATACCGCATTTGATAATATATTATGAAAAATCAATATCGATATAACATAAAAATATCGTCTGTATTTATTCTTTTATGCAGGCTGTCTGTCGATCTTCTAGGCCTAATTAAAAAAAAAAAAAAACGGAAATGTTTTTAATAGTGTAGGTGAAAACTTAGTTCGGAAAAAAATCGGAATATTTCCTAGATATTCGGAAAAGGACCAAATTTCCATAAAAAATGGAATGATTCCTATAAAATCTGAATGAATGGCAGGTCTGCATATCCTCTCAGACTGTGCCAGATAGATTGGTTAACAGAGTGTTGAAATGATAACAGAAAGGTCCTAGGTTCTGATCAGTTCTCAACTAATAACTGCTCTCCATAGAGCCCAATAACCCCTCTCACTGAAGCACGGATCTCAACTCAAAATCTGGAAAACCACTGAACTTTTTGCGGAAATGCGCAACACAAAAAATAAAAATCAGTGCGCATCATGGAGAAAAATATTAGAGCGTAACACAATTACACACGACTATCAATTTCTTACATTGAAAAGGCAAAGGCCATGGAATCCCACGGATCTGCGGAAAATTGATATCCCAGCTGAAGAGGTTACAATGGCATTGCACCTCGGAGCTGTCTCTAGGGCTAAAAGGCATTTGTTTGCTTTCTAATTGTACCAAATCGGACTCCTAAAAGGCTAAGAACAAATAACTGTCTACTGCAATATGCGAAGGTAAAGTTTTGTCAGTGAACGAAATACTTATAGAAAGATGAAAGACAAGAAAATCTCTTTTGTTCTTTCTCCAATAATCTCTCGAATCCTCATTGTGATTACCTTGTGTTCCTGCTCTTGAAGCAGTCTAGCTAATTCCTGAGGAAAAAAAAACAACAAAAAAACATAAATTTACATAGAAAGCACAACCTCAAATGATTTTTGAAAAATCTTACCGATATCATACTAAAATAAACCGTTAACAACCAATTGTTGATTTAATAAGTTAATAACCCCTTCACCTTAGATTTAACACATAGGAAAACACTTTATGTTGTACATTTTGATATGTGTCTGATCTATATATCCACAGAGCCAAAAGTAAGAATATGGGAATGAGAGAAATCCTATTCAAAGGAATTGTTCAATTCACTACCCCTGCAGCTTAATGACAATGTACATACACTGCTGATGAACAGCAAATTTTAGCTTCCTAATTGTATAAAAGGTGTCAGATTGTTTTACAGAAGAACCAGAATGACTTTTTCATTTTGCACATGTACAAAATCTCACTCAGAGAAACATTAATTAGAAAGCTATTTCTTTCAAAACTGACGCAAGTTTTGAATTGGTTTTAATCATCCTGAGATCCCTCATCAGCCACAAAAGGGAAATAAGTTTTCTAAAACTAAGATTTATTATCTAGATCTAAATAAATGTCATGTGCTGATTGGCAAAGCTATGAAAAGACCTGTGCACCAAAAGCAGTGCTTTGTCACTGCATTTCTTACTTGAAATCTGGAAGTAATTTTAGTTCTCAAAAGGTCTTGTCAATTTTTTAACTTGGGACTTCATTTTTGTTTTGTATTTTTATACATGAAATGTATGTTTCTAGTAGTGTAAGCATCCTAAGTATGGAATAAAATTATTCTACTGATAGTTAAGCATCTCATTTTGGAAAAAAAGATATATTTTTTCAATATTATCATCAATACATAATGATGGTACAAATTTTGCCATATTTCATAACTTTGTTTTCTGAATTATGTCCCTACTTGATTTTCAAAAGATGAATTGAGTTAAATACTGTGTAACTATGCCTAAGTATTGAAGTGAAAATTAAAATACTTTTGTAGGGAAAGCAAATTTAGTGTCGCTGTTACATCTAAGTCAATCATTGCCACAGAATTTTTTTTTTCAGTCATATTAATTTTGAGTACTTCTGTTTACATCAAACAAAATTCTTATTTGGAACATAAAATAAACAAAACAAAATCAGACAATTTTGTTCTCAGACGTATTGATGACATAAATTGTGTCATCATTACATCTAAGACAAAATATAGAACTTTATCACTTACAATTGCCCTTACTATTATAATTTAACATAGATCTAGGCCTGCTTAAGTTATTACAAGCACCAAATGGAGAAAAACCTATCTATATTACAGTATTTGTAAGATGGATCTAGGCTTAATATCTAAATCTAATAGATGTATTGATCTAAACCGCCTCATACACATTCAAACTAGTTATTATCCACAACAAAAGCTCTCTGAACTTAAAAATTCTGTTAAAATTGCTTTTTAGATAAATCTCCTAAAGATGAAATGGATGAAATAGGATATCTCAGAGGTATTGCTGATCTTAGACATATCGCATGTCAGTGCATTTTAACAGAATGACACCAAGAAAGAAATCTTCTTCCTGTGAAATTCTTTGTTTCTTCTATAGCAGAAGTGGGTTTTATTGAGTTTTCTATCCACAGTAGAAAGTTCTGACAGTGTAAGAGAATCAAAATAAGCCTTGGTGAATCAGTGACAATCTTAGACATATCACAATGACACAGGCATGGAATGCTGAGGAACAGAACTTTATTTTCAGCTCTGTTGATATAAAATTATGCCAAAGCAGCTTCTAAAATAAAGTTTGATGCATGGCAATGCTGGTGAATCAGATTGGATCAATTATCATGTCTCACTGATGGTTTTAAAAGGTCTTTATTTCAATGGGCCATGATGACAACACAATGCAATGAGTCTAAGTAGAGCAGGAAAATATGTTTGTCATTGCAAAATAGTGTTCCTATGATGAATAAAGAATTACCTTCTTTAATCATTCCTTTTGTAAAATCAATTAACATTTTACTCTGAAAACGAACAAGAAAAAAGCTGAAGGTCAGAGAAAATCACCACCCAAAATGTAGCAAAAATCCACAAGAAAAACTGTGCTTTTTCGTTTTGAACATCTCATAAATTGTACAAGACACGCACAAACAACGTTATATTGTTGAGATATCTCTTTATTATATGTGCAAAGTGTAGGACTTTAAAAAATGTAGTTTTAAAGCTGTATTTTCTTTTTAAATTCTGATATGTTGTGACTATGGTTGAAAAAGACACCTTTTGAAAATGAGTCATATTCATTCCTCTGTAAATAGTCTTTGGGCAAGTGGGACTGAGATACCCACAAGCATCTATATCTAACGCTTCAAATATAGAAATTCCAAACTTCCAATTCATACCCAAAGACTAACATAGAGCACTGACCTCATCTTGGGAGGCCTGAATTTCCATCCTAGAAACTTCATCCAATTCGTCTGGTAACTTGTAGAAATCACTAAAATCTCCCTCATCCTCTATGCGACCACCTGGTGTCACTCTGCAAAATAAAAAAAAAATAATAATAATAAATTTACAAAATTACTAAAATTTCAAAAGTTCTATCTATGTTTGAAAAGAGGTATTATCTGAAACAATAATAATTTATTAATTTTTCTTTCTGCAAGAAAATGTTCAAATGCTACAAAATATGAGTCCTTGTAATCAATGACATTTTATTCTTTTATGAGCAAGAGCACAGAAAAAAAAAAATGCTGTGTCTAACCTTGTGAGCGTAAGATTATCTACAAATGATATTAAGTATGCTTTGTTACATCTTTATTCATTGCATCATATTTGGCTGAGGACAGAACAATGCTAACTTGTATGATGTAGTAACAAAGAAGAATGCAGCAAATCCATGGAATTGACCTGGTATTACTTATTTACATTCAATTGTTTTAAAGTATAAGGTAAACCTATTCAACCAAGAAGTGATCAGTGATCCACACCATCGTTATGTTCATTTTGAATAAGATAGTAATCTGTTAGACAAGTAAAGAATGATTACAAAAAAGGTGAGAAAAAGTTTAGTGTTAGAACAGTTTTATCTTGGGCAAAAACATATTCAAGTTCACATGAAACTGAGAGATTATAAATTTGAAATTGAGATTACAAATTTTTGCAAGGTATTTTTTACATCTTTCTTAAACAATATATTTTTTTTTTAAAACTGTGTAAAAACATTACCTTTTGATATTGACACCTTGTGCATCTAACGATTCCAAGCTGTCTCCAATTCTGCCACTCCCACTGTCTGTAAATATAAGTAATAGTTCTATTGTTGATTTTACCCGTTTTTTTTTTTTGTTAAATTTAGATCTCCAACAGCCTGAGATGAATAAAGTATCAACCTAACATAAAAGAAAAGAATCTTGGTGGTGATTCAAAATCTTCTAGTTCATAAACATTTAAAGTTGTCCATTGTGATGCAATTATAGCAGATGGTTGTCCTTAATCACTGATTTTGTAAAGGCCATCGGTCAAAACAATGAGTGTTTACAGATCAACATCTTTATTGATGGGAATAAACTCAAGAAATACTTGGGTACTTTATTATTAAGCCATGGATGCATTAACACCGAAATTGCATCAAGAATAGTGCCAGCAAAAATAATTTCCAGGGAAAGAAATTAGCACTAACAAATAAACACATCTCCATCCACCAAAGACTAAGAGCCCCCGGGAGCTATATTGAACCCATCCAGATGTATAAATGCCAGGCCTGGACAATTTGAAACAGCTACAAAAGAAACAGGGGTTAACAGAAATGTGGTTCCTGCAGAGAATTATATGAATCTCATGGACTGCAAACAAGTCAAACGAAACAATGTTACAAGAAGATGACATAAAAAGATTACTTTTAAATAGCATATGTTAAAGCCAAGCAGCCTTTTTAAGCCAGATGATGAGAAGAGAGAAACTGGAACATTTTCAGACAAAGTCAGAGGTGCCTACCCCAATCTATGTCTTTCAGGGAAACGACCCACCAAAATCAGGGAATTTGGAGCAAAATCAGGGACAAGGCGCAACTATGCGAATTTTTTGTTAATTTCACTTAAAACACTGATTGGCTCATAAAAGCTTACTCATCAGAGTAAACATAAAGTCCTATATTCTGGCTTAAATATTGAACGCTCCTCTCCTTATCTTTTCTTTTAAGAAGACATTTGAGCTGAATATGATAAATATCGATTAGGTTTAGAACGTATCACTAGGCCCCGCATGGCCGTGTAAAAAAGAAAATAACAATCTAACATTTAGATCTAGACTTAATTTACCTTGGAATGAAAATCTCATTTTTTTCTGAGCAAAAAAAAAATTATTATAAAAATTGAAAACCATGTACAAGATCTAGATCTAAAAAAAATAGAATGATAGTCTCATTTCATACCCATTTTTGATTATCTATCTAGATGGAGCTCTAACTCTACCGGTATTTAGGATTTCCCATTCAATCTTACTACTCGCCAAGATTTAGAATGTATCTTGACAAAAAGAAACTGCCTAGTCGCATTAACTATTGTCAGATGAAGAAATCAGGATGATTCTTTATCGGACATAATGGTGAGGTCTGGGTGTGAAGATGGAGAGAACGATGTTTTTCGGACGAATGTACGATAAAGTAAACAAAAAGAAAAACTCAATGGGATAGATACCATGGACAGTTTCAACTATAATACAAATCTCGACATTGGAATTGAAAATATAAATAATAAACAAAAATACATGATATCGATATAATATGTATCATCCAGTTTTATACCTTCGCATGGGTTGAAACTTGATGACGGAAAAATATCGTTCTCGTCGTAGAATTATATTTTCACTATTTAATTTTTTGTAGGATGAAAATGAAAATGAAAATAACCGATGATAATTGTTTATGTTAGGCCAGTCGAAATGGCGAAACAAAATGAACAAATCCGGAATTTTGAGGGTAAATCCGGGTTTCTAGGATACAAGAACAAATCTGGGAGTTTCCTAGGTTTTCCGGGACCATAGGCACCTCTGCAAACGGAATGATAGAAGGAAAACACAGCAGGGGAAAATAGAGAAAAGATGTTCGATGGACCAACAAGTGGGTAAATGTAGGATGCACCAAAAGCAACAATGAATCAAGATATGGGAAAGGTCATGATTGCCTGCTTTAAAGAACAGGCATCTGATTGATTCATTGAGGTTTCCCAAGAACCATAATGCTCTCTGTACTTTAAATTTACAACCCAAATATTTATAGCAATACAAAAATGTGAGAGTCATGTTTTATTTGAATTTTTTTTTTTTACATGACAACATAAAGGAAAAATAATTTACTTGTGCAAAATCAGTTTGTAGCTTAAATTTACTTCAAAAATCAATAGTCTAAATGTTAAAACAACTCTCAAGCTGCCGTACCGGAGTTGACTGCAAGACGAGCTTCCTCTGATTCCCGAGCCAATGCTGCCTCTAAAACTTTTCTCTCCTCCTTCAACATCTTTTCACGTTTTTTCTCCAAGTGTCTTTCGTATTTTTTCTTCTCCTTCTCTTGCAGCTGTCTGGCTATCTCCTAGTTAAGAAACATTATTAGTGAAAATTTTTAAAAAATTAAAAGAAAAAGAAAAAAAACCTGTATAAAAGACAAAAAATCTGCCAGACATCTGCAAAACAATAACCTTATTTTTAGTTTTCAGTTAAAAAAAGAGCATTATGTTTATATCACATTTCAAGGTGCCGTTGACCTATGCAACTATCAGAAAAGACCTTAAAACATTTGAATTACTGTAAAAAAGAGAAAAGTCTTCTTTTATTACCAATTTTTTTTTTTAAATCTAAATTTCCAACATCCAACTCATAAGGACTGGTTTTGAGTCATGCCATCTACATCTATGGTAGATATTCCTGATTTAAGACAATTCTGGAGTGAGATTAAGGCTGTGGGTTGGTTTCTTCACCAAAAGACTGTAACTAATTTTTTTTTTTAACTTGGTAAGGACCAAATTTTAGATACATGCCCATTGCCTATCAGTCCCATAGCCCATACTTATATCTAGTCCTTTGTGCAGTTGTGGTTAATATTCATAATTTGTTTCCCCATCTTACATGATGTGGGTTTGTCTGATTGTTGCTCTTAAGCATTTAAACTTTGCCTACTGTCTCATTTCCTGCAATTTTTGTTGAATTTTGTTTCAGGGCTGCTGAGGGCCCTTCAAATAGAGATAACTAGGAACAATTTATTGTAAATACAAATCTCTGACCTACAGCAAGTGAGAAGTTGTGTAAACAAACAATACTTTACCTTTCACAAAATATTTTCAAATATAAATTAAGTAGCATTTCAATTGCTTTCATCTTTAATCTGCCTGTTCTCTTTGCAAGAAAACATGACAGAATTTTTCTTTTCTCTCTTTCAATCTTCACATTTTCATTTCTAAAACCATTAAAAATATTAAGCATCATGAAACCTACAGTATGAAATATGATATATAAAAACATAAAAAATTAAAGCCACAAAGCAGAGGTTTTCCTCACCTCATCATCCATCTCCCTCAAAGCCTCCTCACTAGCAACATCCCTCTTGAGTCTCTCTGTCATCATTTTTGCTACACGTTCATCTTCCTCTGCCCTAAGGAGAACATTGCGACAGATGCTTAAATCATTTATGTTCTTTGCAAACAGGATGGTGAGAAAGATGGCAAATATGAAGAAAACTAAGAAAATATCAATAAACTAACTTGCAACACAGCCTATGTCTGTTGCAGACCACCTAAAATTTCCCTGTGGCCGATGCCTGCAACCCTTATGTTTTTCACTTTTAATGCTATATAACTCCTAGAGCAACTGCACAAAGAACTCGTCTTCTCAACTTTTTTTTTTTAAACCTCTTCTTGTTAGTATTTTTAATTACATGTTATCACCGCAAAACCTTTTTTGACCAAATGTCTCAGAAAATTTTTGCAGGGCAGAAAGTCAGCCATGGGTCTGTGACAGACCTGGACAAGAATTTCCTGATAGTGATCAGAGTTTTTATGTTTGCTGCATCTTTCATAGGATTCAAAAAAAAAAAAAAGTACATAAAATCAAACTTGCACCCATTTTAAATAATAACTTGCATATGGCATATAAATATATCTTATATCTATTACATTTTGGATTGACAAAGATGACCCACAAAACAATGTCTATGAAGAAAAAGATGCTTTTTTAAACAGAAACTTTAAAGTTTTTTTCTAACAACTTACAAAGAATAGTTGAAAAAAATAATTCATGCTTTTCTTTTCTTCACCACAAAGCTTACTGAATTTTGAGGGCCTGAAGCTCTCTCATTCTTTCTTCCTGTTGTCTCATTTCCTCCTCAGACTGGACAAACTTTGCAATAGGAATGTCCTCTCTCACTGTTCGCCGATGGAACCGATTCATCCCATAGTGCTCAACGACTATCCAGATAAAAACAATATTTTAAAAATCAGATTTGAACAAACATCAAAGAAATGATTTCTGAAATTTCAACTCTTACATTATAAATTTCAATTCAAGATGCATTTAAAATCATTTGTCAAAAGCTTTTGAAAAGGTATCATGACCAAATTTCATTTTACTACACTTCTTAGCACTCAACACTTGATGTAAGCATAATATCTCTAAAGCCAAAAAGTTTTAACAAAAAACCCAATAAAATTGTTGTAAAATTGCAAAGGCAATGTAGGATATAAAGATTTTATAAATAATTAAATTCTATGCTAAGCTGAACTCCAACATTTAAACAAATATTAGGAATTTGTAGGTGGGGATGGAGTGAAAAAGTAACAACCCCAAGAAGGAATTTAACTTAAGTTTTCAGGTATTTCATAATTTTTGGCATTAAATACAATTGACAGAATAATTAAACATTTTAATTACCTTAATAAAACATAACAAAAATCACTCCTGAAATATTTCATATCGTACCTGAGCCTTAACCCTAGCCTTTCTCCATTTTCCATTAATCACAACTCAGAAGTCAAATCTTCCATCACTATCAGATGAGGTAGCAACAGGCATTACACATGATATGACTTAGTAAAAACTTAGGCTACCTTGAGGGCCATAAATTTGGAAATTTTAGGATGTAGTAGTCAGACCTTGATTCTACAAATTATTTACTCCACACAACTTAAAGAATTATAGCTTTACTGCAGAAGTAATGAATCTACATTTCTGAACTTTCATCCTCAATAAAAAAAGAGATAAAGTTTGTATGCGCTTTGCCTACATTTCATGTAGCTTAAAGTCTTTCAAAGTTTCATTACAAATTTACAAACTAAGTCCACTTTGAACTTTAATGGTTTGCTTATAGAAAGGTTCTGCAGACATGACATAAAAATGCTATAATTATGGCAACCATCGACAAGATTATGTTCAATACAAGTTGGTTTTTCTAATTTTTTTTTAATCATTACAGATGTTGATACTTTCATCTATAGAGAAAACTATTTTTAACCCCAGTTAAGAGGTTAAGAATTTAACATCAGAATAAAAAAGAGAGCTCAATAAAAAAAAAATTATCTCTAATGAGAGTTTACATACATTCTTCTTGCTGTTTACTGTAAGCCAGTGCACCATCTTCGTGGACAGACCATTGCTGCCGTACTGAAATGAATAAAAAGAAGTTGTCATGTGTTTTTCATATGTATGTGTTAACATTTTATAAGGCGAAAAAGCATTGCATACAAGTTTAATTGTTGTCTGTTTTTATTTTGGGTAAAATTAGGTTACATTGTGAAGAGTGATCTAACATACAATTTATTTTTTCCAACTCTTGAGATTTGCAAAATCTTTATAATGCCGGGATATATATTCAAGAGGGCCTGAAATAGCCCATTTGATCTCATTTCTAAGTCCTTTTAAAATGAGCCCATCAACTCTGAGGTTAAGACAATAAATTATCTCTTCCTGAAGACATATCTGCAAATGGTAAAGTTACTTTTAAATTATGATTGCTTCTTTACTTTAAAGCTAGGTAGGAAAAGATTTAGGAGCGAGAACTTTTTACTTTAAAAGACTTTCAAAACCATGACTCTCCCCAAACAGATCATGAGCATGGAAAAAAAAATGAAAGGGGCTGCTACTAATTGAAAAAAAAACTTTTTGAATTAACAAAACCAAGTCCCCTTTTACTTCTGAATATAAACTTGCAATGAACTGAGTATAATTATTGGTGCACTTTTGCTATACAAAAAACCTTTATTTAAATAAATTAAACAAAGTGATGGAATTTATTTATTTCGACCATTTCACTCAGATAAAAAATACAACGCCAACATTCAAAACTTTACTTAAAACAATGATATAACATTGTGTTTGACTTGTCAAAGTCTTACAGTGCAGCAGTCCAAGTTAGCTCTGCTTTGCAATCTTCTCTACAGCAAACTGCTTTATATAAATCTTTCAAGATCTAGAATCTAAACTTGACCAAAGAATTTTGGAGAAATAAAAAAGAGAACAATGATTCAGGAAAATGTGCTTGGTTAGGGAAAAGACAATTTAACAAGGAACTCATCATTTAAAACATTTCTAAATCTATACTTTCAACATCTTAAATTAAATCAGTTCTTTCCTGCATTACAATCAAAGATTACTAAAACAAAATTGGAATATGTGTTCGGGAGCAATAAATGCTCTCTTGTTATAAATTTCTAAACGAGGCAGTGACAATAAATCATTCTTCTGCCAGTTATGAACTGGGGTCTTGATCTCGATCTAGAGTCTAGATCACCATCATCACGAGTATGTATACTTTAAAAGTACAAATGCAGTTCCAATTAAGCATGCACATCTGGTGTTTTTTAGACCGTGAAATCTTCATTTTCTAACTTAAAAATAACACACACCAAAAGGAAGTAACCCTTAGATCTAGATTTCTTCCTAATCTACACTGCAGAAAAGAAATCCAGGTCTCACCTGCCTGTACTCTTCCTTTTCGTGGAAGAGTTTGCTCTCCTTCCGAATCTGGAGCCTCTGCCATGATTATGATTCATTTCATAGACCCGGGCATCTCTCAAAATTTCATCTTCTCCAAGGTAAAATTAAACTGCTCCCAGCCTTCTGGATTTAGATCTAGACCTTTAATTTTGAGAGAAATAATTTCAAAACTAGTCTGCATTTAAAAGGTAAGGAGGTTTGCAAATTCTAAAACTGTTGCTTTGAGCCTGCAGTTCCAGTCAAAACATTCATGAAGGCGGAAGTATCGACTGGTTTATTCCTAAAGTTTTGACAGTTGCGTACCTTGATCTCGAGATGGATGCTAGTCCCGCACATTATTTGTCCCGCATGATCTTGATACTTTTTTATGAAACCTACCACCACAACTATAAAAACAGCGCTGTAACTGGGTGCACCGCCATGGCAGGTATATATACTTGCATATAAACAAACAAAGAATGAAACAGAAACACATCTTCGTTGCGATCTAAACAAATTCAAGTTTAATCTGAGCAGTAAATCTATTTGTGTAAGTTATGTAAACATGTTGGCGACCAGGAACACGGGGGAAGGGTGGTGAGTATAGAGATATGTAGCTGCACTGGTAGCTTGTTCTTGACGATAACGCCGTCTTTCAGAACGATAAGATAAGCTGGTCTGCCGAATGGTAATTGAATACTGAAAAAATTATTTAGATGTAGATCTGGATCTGGATTAAAAAAAGAAAAAAAAAGCGTTGGCTAGCATTAATTCAAATCTAAACAAAAATTTAACCAGGATTTTTCTTTTTGCCATTTGATTTTATTTTTAAAAAAAAGACTAGACTTCATTCTTGTATGTAAAAAAATTACTGTAGCAATAAGAACCTTGTAATAATAATAATAATAATAATAATAATAATAATAATAATAATAATAATAACAACAACAACAACAACAACAACAACAACAACAACAACAACAACAACAATAATAATAATAATAATAATAATAATAATAAGAAGAAGAAGAAGAAGAAGAAGAAGAAGAAGAAGAAGAAGAAGAAGAAGAAGAAGAAGAAGAATTATGATAATAATATTCTTAGTGTGTTTGCTGTTAATAATATTATTATTATTATTATTATTATTATTATTATTATTATTATTATTATTATTATTATTATTATTATTGTTGTTGTTGTTGTTGTTGTTTCTGTTGTTGTTGTTGTTGTTATTATTATTATTATTACTTTTGTTATTATTATTATTATTATTATTATTATTATTATTATTATTATTATTATTATTATTATTATTATTATTATTATTATTATTATTACTTTTGTTATTATTATTATTATTATTATTATTATTATTATTATTATTATTATTATTATTATTATTATTATTATTATTATTATTATTATTATTATTATAGGCTTGCATTTCAAATACACTGCAAATGGTAGGGACAGAGACATGAACAAAAAAAAAATTGAAGGCTATTGTTTAAAAAGGTTATCACCGAAAATGGGCATCAACATAAATCACATAAAAAAATTATTGAACTTCAAATCATGGGAATTTTGCAGACCTTATAGTAATGCTAGATAATGTATAATAATAATAATAATAATAATAATAATAATAATAATAATAATAATAATAATAATAATAATAATAATAATAATAATAATAATAATAATAATAATAATATAACATATTGTTTTAAGATGTAGTCTACAAATAATATACTTTAATAATTTATTCATTCCCAAAAATCAAGGAACAAGGTGATTAATGTTAGGTTTTATGGACTAAAAAATATATTAACAAGTTTTCTCCCCCAAAAGGCCACACATTATTGTAGTTTCAACTCAAGTGCAAGCAACAAGGGGAGTAATGCCAGATTTGTAGAGTACTTAAGTAGAGTTTGAATTGTTTTCAAAAGTTGTCTCCCTAACCGTTTCCGTAACATGCATACACCCTCGCGGGGCTAGTTTTCTTTCCTTGACGTATATGACACGCCAAAATACTAGGTCACGTTTTTTTTTTTATTTTATTTTTTTTCTGATGCTGCACTTGCCTGGTTTTACCAGGATAGTAATGAATGAAAGAATGGATAGCTTTACAATTGGAACACAAAAGTCTCCTTTTTTATTCCCTTTTTAGATCGAATAATTATGACAACTCTCGTTTCAAAAACAACAAAAAACAAAAATGCCTCTCTCCATTCCCCATCATCCCATACTCTGTTCATATTTATTTTGTCCACTTTTTATCCTAATCATTTCTTGGCTTTCCAGTATTAGTCGGAAATTTATTTTCTTCAATCTGTGAAAAAGATATCCGAGATTTTATACTTAGTTTGGTCCATAGTGAGATCGAAATCCTGTTTTTATAGATCGTGCCCACCCGGGAACGCTTTTGGTATCTTTTTTGTCATTAACTGAATGTCTCGATCGGCTTACAGGATGGCAAAGAGAGAGAAAGAGAGAGAGAGAGAGAGAGAGAGAGAGAGAGAGAGAGAGAGAGAGAGAGAGAGAGAGAGAGCGCCGAGCCAGGGTTATTCTCTCTGTTACTCATTGTGTCTCACTCGGTGATATTACCAGGACGAGCAGTAATGATTGCATCAAGACGAGTTAGCGTAGAAAATGGCTTTCCTTCCACAAAGAGTTATCACTCTTCCCGGCATGAAGTAATAAGCACTCATGAAAAAAGGGATAACACAGCTTTAGCTTTCCGCATTTGTATTTCACAACTAAAGTCAACAAAACATCTCGATATCTTCTTGTATTTATTTAAAAAAAAAAAGACCATGCCCAAATCTTGTGCAGTTGTTGCTGAGATCAATATCAATCGGTTCGATTTTATGAAATTTATCTCTGTTCAGAAAAAAATCCTGAATCTAGATTTAGATACATTTATGAGTTCACAAAGAGATTTCAGAAAGAGGGGCCATTATGTTTTTGTGTTCCGATAAAAAAGCAGTAAATAAGAGACATAGGCATGTGTTATCATGGAACGCATTTTTTTTTGTTCATAATACAAGTTAGAATCTATATCGTATGACCTCGTTGCAAAGGTTTTTATAGACCCTGTTCATTCACAGTCTACAATTATATAATAACCATAAAGGCGATGTTGTCCTATAATCCGCGTCTTACTCTCACATGTAGCATTTCCAAATTAATATTAAGATGGAGAAAGCTTGTGGATGCCCTGTTTATAGAATATACTCTTGGGTCGGAAGTTACAATAGATAAACAAAGAACCGCAGACAAATTTTCCCTCCTCTTCAAATTATTTTGAACTAAAGTACCTCGAAGCATTAGTATTAACATTAGCGCTTAATTAAAATGTTTAGTGTCTTTGATGCAGGCGCTTTCGTTTGATGTCATCGCTAAACTAGCGAGGAAAAAAAGACTTGGTGAATAAGACAGAGCAGCTATGTCTCACAACAGATTGCTTTTAAATTTCTTTTTCCTTCGTTCATATTGCATTACAATAAATTAAAACCTGACAAACAGAGATTTAAACAGGAAATTGTATTTCATGATTAACATTTTTTAAAGAAAATTCTTATTTGAAATTAAATATCTTCACTTACAATACTAAAAAAAAAAAAAAATAATAAAATATGGAAAATTTTGATAGATGAATTTGTCGATAGAAAGATAGGTCGATAGATATTTTGATCGATATAATGTTAAATAGAAAAATAAGAAAGATAGATAATTAGACAGGTAGATTGATGGATAAATCAAGGGAAGAATAATGGAGATAAATAGGTAGATAGACAGATAGATAAATCAATAGAATAATAATAAAGATAAATAGATAGATAGACAGACATATAGGTAAATAGATAAATCGATAGATGTAATAGATAGATAGAAAGATAGATCGATCGATAGATATAATAGATAGATAGGTGAATAGATAGATATAGAAGATCTTACCTTCCTTAGGTGAATAGACAGATAGATAAATCTATAGAAAGATAAGAAAAATAAATAAAAAGATAGATAAATAGACACATTGGTAAATAGATTCATATACAAATAAATAGACGGACAGTTTAATAGTTTAATCGACATTATAAACAAGGATCTACCAGACATGTATCCATTACTGTATGCGAGTTTCGCGTTATTTTGGACCGCTCCTTTTCGTTATGTTTTTTATGAATAAACTTAGCAAAGGCAGATGGATAGATAGATAATTATATAGATACGAACTTAAAAGAAGAGATATATTTATACACTACATATAGATAGATAGAGCGACAGATGGAAAGATAGATAGCTATAGATAGATAGATTAATAGAGAAATAAGTAAATAAATAGTCATCTATGCAGATATGGAGATGAGGAAACAGAGGACAGGGCCTAGGATGAGGAAACTTTTAAGAATCCTTTTGAAGAAAAATTAAAGGTATCTAGCTTTACCATCCATACTTAGTACAGGGCCTACGACACAATAAGAATTCTAGATGGAAAAGTTTTCGCAGTCTTTTTTATCCTACAAGATGCATTAGAGAAGAGACATACCAGCAGTTGTAAACGAAGAGACATTCAGAGGAATTTTATATAGCCAGATGATCTCGCTTCGCTTAATACCGTGCTTCAGGGGAGGTGGAAAATTTTACTACTTATTTCAAATTGCTACCCTCTGCATTCATTCTCTTTTAATGACCTCCTCCTTCTCCTCCTTCAAATTTTCTTCTACTTCTTCTTCTTCTTCTTCTTCTTCTTCTTCTTCTTCTTCTTCTTCTTCTTCTTCTTCTTCTTCTTCTTCTTCTTCTTCTTCTTCTTCTTCTTCTTCTTCTTCTTCTTCTTCTTCTTCTTCTTTTTCTCCTTCTCCTTCTCCTCCTTCTTCTTCTTCTTCTTCTTCTTCTTCTTCTTCTTCTTCTTCTTCTTCTTCTTCTTCTTCTTCTTCTTCTTCTTCTTCTTCTTCTTCTTCTTCTTCTTCTTCTTCTTCTTCTTCTTCTTCTTCTTCTTCTTCTTCTTCTTCTTCTTCTTCTTCTTCTTCTTCTTCTTCTTCTTCTTCTTCTTCTTCTTCTTCTTCTTCTTCTTCTTCTTCTTCTTCTTCTTCTTCTTCTTCTTCTTCTTCTTCTTCTTCTTCTTCTTCTTCTTCTTCTTCTTCTTCTTCTTCTTCTTCTTCTTCTTCTTCTTCTTCTTCTTCTTCTTCTTCTTCTTCTTCTTCTTCTTCTTCTTCTTCTTCTTCTTCTTCTTCTTCTTCTTCTTCTTCTTCTTCTTCTTCTTCTTCTTCTTCTTCTTCTTCTTCTTCTTCTTCTGTTCCTCCTCCTCTTCTTCTTCTTCTCCTCCTCCTCCCTTTTCTTTCTTCCCATTATCATCGTGATTATCGTCACAGTGAACATGAAGATCACAATTTTTTTTCATACTTTTCCTGTCAAGCTCAGTTCTCTTTTCTATTTCCCTCTCTCAAGCAAGGACATATTCCCTAGTATTGTCACTAGGCAAACTTAATACATTCACATCAAGAGCGGTAGTATCCTATAACGATGCCCTATTAATTTTCTGTCAACTGAATTCTTGAGTCCATGTCTGGGTTGGTAAGACCTCGGCTAGATTAGACTGTCGCGAGATGGGGAGCCTCGCGATTAATTTTGCCTGCCTTGTGCACTGGAGCGTAGAAGTACTAGTCTTACTTTAGTCGGAGTGTTAATACACTGAGAGTGTGTAGGTCTATTGGCGCTGGCCCGGCCCATTGTTCACCCATGACAATTGCCATCAATATCATACTCAGGATGAGTACATAAGTGTCTGTTTGAAATGTAAATTGTACGTAAACAATTGAAACTCAGAAAAAAAGTTTGCAACGAATACACGTTGCACTTTGCAGATGGAATATGTGAGTAAGGGATAAACGCAAAGAGGAGAACGAGAAAGAAAGAGAGAGAGAGAGAGAGAGAGAGAGAGAGAGAGAGAGAGAGAGAGGGTGAGATAAAGGGAGATATGCAGAGACAGAGAAGTAAGAAGAGAGGCAGAAACAGGAATGAATGCAGAAGTTTAGAAAATAGGCAGAATCATTAAAATTCAGAAACAAATGCACAGAGAGAGAGAGAGAGAGAGAGAGAGAGAGAGAGAGAGAGAGAGAGAGAGAGAGAGAGAGAGAGAGAAAGAGAAAACTGCATTCTGAAAAACATAATGTAACGAAAAACAGTAATAGGATGGTAGTGAGGGGGAGAGGATGGGAGGAAAGAAAAGAAGACCGCAGCTTTGCTCAATATATTAGCCACGTTGGCAGTGGACAACACTTCAATGGATTTGCTTGGCCATAGTTAGAGGCCTACATTTTAAAGTTTTCGTATAACTTTCAAAATGTGATAACTAGCTCAAAGTAGTAACCTATGGATTTAACATCTTTTCTTTCAACAGGTGTGAAAGCTGTCCTCGTGATCCGGTTGGATCCGTGTCAAGCTTGATATTTATGACTAGCCAGATGACGGATACACTCTTGAAGCTAAAATACTTGAAATGCGCTAAGATACCTAAAACATGACATTTAAGCTTAACCGTCCATGAGAAACCGTGACGGTAGAAACGATTCCTTTCAAGCTTCCTATGTTTGTTAGATGTAAACGTTTCTATAGATGATAATCCTGAGGACTTTAAACGTCAGAGAGACACCAAGAGACAGGGAAGAGCTCGATAGGTGATATCCCACACTTATTCAAAGATTAAATCTTGGCTTGAATTCGCCACCGATATCTGCGCAGGTTTTTTGCGGCAAGTTCATTTTTTCTGTTATTGTACATGACAACTAGCAGGTTCTATCATTATTGATTATAAGTAAAAAAAAAAAAAAAATAGGAATGCACGTAGTTAACTAATTTTGTAAAATCCAAACTTATTTACATTATCTTTTAAAACATTCATTATCATCTAGGTTTAAATAAGCGCGTGGCTAAGAATTCCCGCAAGGCATGGCACTAGTCTTTTATACACTTCATGCGAAAATTTGCAGCTTTCTACTAAGCGTTAAGAAGGATCTAAAAACAGATCAGAGCAGTACCGAATTCGTCGATTTTCTTCATTCTAACTCGTTCGTAGAAAGAGACTATTAATTCGATCTACGAGAGCCATTCACCTTATCGCATTTTTTGCAGCACTTATTGAGCAAACATTAATTTAATCTTTTAGTATGCGTTTAAAATGATGTTTTAAATAGAATAGAATTTTTTTTAATTATTTGATTTCCCCGATTACTGTTTCAATTAAAATAAAAAGACCAGTACCATCTTTCTAAACTACCGACGTTATACCTGGCTAAAGCTAGAGGAAAGTCGCTAGTATTATCTATACCATTGAACTCATGGAGAGTTTCACGTTCAAATCCAATTTTTTTTCTGTTTTGTCATGCTACAATATTTAACATATTCATATAGCATATACCTGTAAAGTGTAATAATGTTAAACATCTACATGTAAATTCATTTTTGATTCAAGGGATAAGTATTTAAACTAAAAAAAAATCTTTAAATAGTGAAAAACTGAACTAGAACCATCAAAACAGGCTTTAGTTGATAAAAAATGACATTAAGATACATGTGTATAAGAATTGATGCTTTAACAATTTATACCTACTGCAGTTAAGTAAAGCTTTATCTCGTTAGACATTAATTAACAAATAATGATTTAACAAAAGAAGAAGTTAACATTGTTCATGCTTTGTTGTATTAGTGATGGGAAAAGGAATGAGAAACAACATTCCTTACAGTTCTGCTGCAAGTAGCTGAAGGAAGGAAGATGTGAAGTTCTGACCGATTGTTTCATCACCAGAGATAGAACATCGACAAGGAGAGAGAGACACAGAGAGAGAGAGAGAGAGAGAGAGAGAGAGAGAGAGAGAGAGAGAGAGAGAGAGAGAGAGAGAGAGAGAGAGAGACAGACAGACAGACAGACAGACAGACAGACAGACAGACAGACAAGCAGACAGACAGACAGACAGACAGAGGGAGACAGACAGAGAGGGAGAGAGAGAGAGGGAGACAGAGGGAGAGAGAGAGGGAGAGAGAGAAGGAGAGAGAGAGGGAGACAGAGAGAGAGAGAGAGGGAGACAGAGAGGGAGAGAGACAGACAGAGAGAGACAGACAGACAGACAGACAGAGAGAAAGAGATGGAGATGTATATAAAATTATAGATTGATCGACAGATAAATAGACAGATAGATGCATACATGTAGTTGTGTGGACAAAGATAGAGAGAGAGAGAATGAATGAGTGACCAGTCCAATCATTCCTCTCGTGAGTGGAATGCAGTGCGGGGATATTTATAATTGGTGACCTGGTCATCTTAAGAGGACAGTTGAGCAAGCGTTTGCTATTAAACCCGGCGAGACTAGGAGCAGCAGATGGGGGGTAATGAGTTGCTCCTCACCAGATCGCGACATCTGCCATCAATTGTCCACATTAGACTAATTGGGTGCAAAGAAAGACAAATATCTTTGGTCCTGCTGGGGGATGCTACACTGTGGACATGCCTTGCTTCTCCAGATGACTTCAGTGCATTGTCACGGCTGCAATATTTATGTGCATCAAGCTATTGAAAAAAGAGGAACGAAGCGCGCATATACCAAACCTGAATACATGACTGTATGTACTGGGTATTAACTTGAGCCTGAATACACGACTGTATGTACTGGGTATTAACTTGAGCCTGAATACATGACTGTATGTACTGAGTATTAACTTGAGCCTGAATACATGACTGTATGTACTGGGTATTAACTTGAGCCTGAATACATGACTGTATGTACTGGGTATTAACTTGAGCCTGAATACACGACTGTATGTACTGGGTATTAACTTGAGCCTGAATACACGACTGTATGTACTGAGTATTAACTTGAGATTCTCATACAGTCAAGACGGCATATTGCTTCCCCTAAGTCTTCTTTAATCTTCCCAATCATCTATCAAAATTAAAATGTGACTTATTTCATGAAATTCTTTTGTCTAAATTATGCTTGCTCAAAAAGGAGTAAAACAAAAAAAAAACTGTGTTTTCTTTAAAGTGGCGAAAGAATGAATAATTTAAACCTACAAAAAAAAAGCGCTATTGGAGTCATCTGAATAGTTGTTGTGATTTTTTTTTTTTGCTCTCAAATAGTTTAGAATCATGTAGAGCACACCCATGAGCTTTAGTGGATTAAATATTTAAAGGTATATTTCGTTTTTAGAATAAGAAAAGCACGGATATTCCAGTCCTTGTAAATGGTTTACATTTTTTTAAATACTTATTTCTCTACCTAGTTCCAAAAAAAAAAAAAAAAAAAAAGGAACTCGTTACTTTTCAATCAACCTTTTAAAAAAGAAAAAAAATTGCGTTACTGATGCTGGAAGAAACTCTCACACAATATTGGTCAAACAGTTCCCTTTATTTTATTTTGAATCGATAGAGAAGGAAGAATTTCAAAGACGTTTCGTTTGTAAATTCACCTGCTTTTATTGCTTTGCTGTAATAAAAAAATGTATAAGTTGATTTGAAGTTCTATGTATTGTTAGGGAAGGTATGCGCATATCATCGATTGAAAATCAGAATTTTTAACTCCACTGCCTTTGTAAGGACTTTTTTTTTTTAAACAAATGATATATCTTTAAGAACAACAATTGTGATGATTACATATTAAAAATGTGTCAGTTTTCCAAAGTTTACTTTCATGACTAAGATCAGAATTGTTTCACAATAAAAATCTTTTCATCTTCAAAGAAAGTGTTTAAAAACAAGTAATATAGGCTTTGAGGTGTATTTAAGTCCATAAATAATGTAAAATGATTTTTTTTTTTTTTTTTTTTTTTTTGTAAAAACCATGGTTTTATAGGACGAACGAAACGATCGATCGCGATGATCAAGATAATGAGTTGTTTTGTGGCACCCTTGTATGTTGCTCCAATGAAAACTGGTTCCCCAGCTTTTGTTTCATAAACAAACAAAAAAAATAAATAAATAAAAAATAAAACCATATACACAAACTAAAACTCAAACATTGAAACAAACTGAAAACTAATTATCAGGGCCAAGAAAAGTCAATGATATTGATTAGGTTAATATTATAATCATATAAAGTTCAGCGTATGAAAAAAGTAAGGATAGATTGGCAGGCAAATCATAACCTGCTATAGGCTCACCCCAGGTCAAGCTGGTACCCATTCGCACAATGTCAGGATGAGGACAATCGTGGAAAGTGGCATCCTCAAAAACACAATATGTTTAATTTCAGGATTTATAAGATAAGATACATAAGCAGGATAAGACCTTTATATAAATACTAGACAGTGGGATTTTAAAGATCGAGTGCTTAATTGCTCGCTTTTGTAACTGTTAGCGTCTCTAGAAAGCTGTTGCTATGCATTTTAAGTCTCTCTTAAGAAGATATTTGTAAATCCAAATAGAGAGCAAAAATACCACACTTACAGGATAACTATGTAATTATAAAAGACCCAAAAAGACGCGTGTGTTTCTATAAATAGTATAATACAGTGTCTAAAAGAATTTTCTTTTCGACCCTGTATTGAGAAGATATTTTTTTCTGCCGCTGGATAATAATAATAAAAAAAAAATTTCACAGTTTTAGGTTTTTAGGGTTTTTAAGGAAGTTCACTAAATAGGCATGCTTGTAATATTTTAAAACATTTTATTATTATTTATCAATTTACTTATGTTTATTTATTCAGTTTTTGGAAGGGGGCAGAGGTTATAATTTGCAGACCTGCAACCCATTAGCTTGTGTATGCACATGTTTCAGTCATCTACATATAATCCATAAATAATGGAGCTGAGCGAAAAATGAGGACCATCTAACCGAGCATTTCTAGACCACCTAGGAACGTCAAATTTGGCATAAAGTTGTAAATTGCCCTAAAGTTTGGAGTGGTAATGTTATTTTTCCCCAAAATAGTAGTTATCGAAAATTAAAGGCAAAAACGTGATTATTATTTTCTTAACAAGAAAAAGACGAGTATGCGAACTGCTTCCTGTAAGCACAGCTGGGCAGAGATGGCGGGAATAAAACTGAAAATACGCATTACAATGTAGGCGGCCGCAGATCTTAAACCGTCTGGAATAGCTCTAGATCTAGAACTACATGATAGAGTGTAAGATCTAAGAAAAGAAAAGAAAATGATTGCTTCGGTATAGACTCTAGGTCTAGGACCTAGATATTTACAGCAGCTAGACTCAAATCAAAAGATTAGTCATATCAAAAAAACCTATATAATACAAAGACGCACCCCAGATCCGGCACCATGGTCCCGTTTGAAGAACGGGGTTTGCAGCTTGTACCTCTTAAAGATCCCTATAAAGTTATGAAAAGAGAATTTTTCAAATACATGTAAATTAAAAGAGACCTTTGGACTCTCAAAGAACGTCCAACAGTACCCGACAGGAGATTTATCCTACTGTCCATCCCCGACCTGATGCTCTGTCCTTTCTGAAATCGTACATCACCTGTTTTCTCTGGCAAATCCCTGTAACAAGACACTGATTCTTTCGGAAACAAGATCCATCGGATTATTTAGGTGTTTTAAATTGTTTCGAGACAGGGAGACAGGCACGCATTTAAATAGATAGAGAGAGAGGGTATTTAGACAGACAGTCAGACAGATATTCAACTTTCAAGAGACAGAAAAAAAGGCAGAGACAGAAAGAGAAAGAAGCGATGAAAGAGAAAAGAGAGAGAGAGAGAGAGAGAGAGAGAGAGAGAGAAAGAGAGAGAGAGAGAGAGAGAGAGAGAGAGAGATAGCTGGGAAGCTAGGGGGGAGGGGGAGTATTTAGAAAGACAGAAAGACAGACAGGAAGTCAGCGACACATACAATTATTTACAGATAAAAAGATAGGAATAATGACATCGTCGGAAGAAAGAATGAGAAAAAGAGAGAGAAAAAAAACAATAGCATACGTTATGTTAACAGGTACGTTGATAGAAGGAGAGAGTGAGAGAGAGAGGTAGATAGAGAGAGAGGGGGGAAGGGTGAAATAAAAATTTTGGTGATAGCAGTTAAATTAATACAAAGAGAGAAAAAGGGGGGGGGGGGGGAGAGAGATAAATAGAGAAAGAGAGAGAGAGAGAGAGTATGGAGGAAAAATAAAAAAGAAGGTAAAAGAGACAGCACCCCACTGGTTTTCAAACTGCCTGTGGTTTTGATATATTCCTGACACTCTGGTTCTCCTTAGGACACGACCTCTCGGATTTCAAGAGCCTCTACCAGATTTGGGAAGCTTTCCACGGCTGGAAAATATCAAATGACACGCCTTTAAAAAAAATGAACATTGGTCCTGTCTTTGTCCGAAACTGTTTTATTTTTAATAGGTGCAGTTTGGTAGTTGACAGTAAACGGAATGAAGGAATAAAAAAAAATGAAGAATGTGATACATTTCACAACATGATGATGGTAATTAATGTACACGTGCAAAAAAAAAAAAAAAAATATATATATATATATATATATAGCAGTGCGAGAAAAAGCGAAACCTTGCAAACAAAACGAATAATGATAAATTTGAATTTAAATACAAAATAGAACCATAATCTTTTTATTGTTTTGTTTTTTATCTAAGTTTTGAATGTATTTGTTTATAATTATTCGTGTCGTGTTTTATACTTCATACACCTCATACATGAATTTGGCACAGGTGCTATATGCTAATTTCATGTATATTATACTTTTTGAGTTATAAAAAGCCGAATTTGACTAAATCCTCTAATCATAAGGAACATTTATGATCGTATACGCCAATGTATTTGATGGAATCCCGCGCGTGTTACTGAAGGTGCAAGTCTTCTAGAGGAATGACATGATGCAACGCTTACATTCTGTACAGGAAGTCATTGATTGGGATCTGGTATTCTGTCTGTTGCTTGAATGTTCTGTGGTAGACCACGTCTATCACCAACCATATGGATATGAGATATGCTCTAGACGATCCGGCTGGATGCCCAGACCCTCTTAATGAAATTCAAAATTTGGAAATGTAACTTGATGATGACCCAGAGGTGATAAAGCTGGTATCTTATTGTTCAGGATTTCTTTTCAGAACCGTTGTTGCAGAGAGTAGCGCACAATTCCTTCAACAGCGACCATTTGAGTAATCATGGGATTGATAATAATAATCTGCTCACTAGATTTTGGCCCAAGAGTTTTTATAATGATATTTCTACTATAACAACTACTACTGCTTCTGCTTCTGCTGCTGCTGCTGCTACTACTACTTCTACTACTATTACTACTACTACTACTACTACTACTACTACTACTACTACTACTACTACTACTACTACTACTGCTGCTGCTGCTGCTATTACTACTACTACTACTACTACTACTACTACTACTACTACTACTACTACTAATACTACTAGCTGCTGCTATTACTACTACTACTACTACTACTACTACTACTACTACTACTACTACTACTACTACTACTGCGACGTCGACGACGACGACGACGACTACTACTACTACTACTACTACTACTACTACTACTACTACTACTACTACTACTACTACTACTACTACTACCACTACCACCAGAACGATATAAGATGCTAAAGGAGAGGCAACTTCAAGCATGCTACATAAAAAAGGGAGGGGAAGCTCTTTCAATAGAACAACACATTTCAGATGGTTACCTTTCCACTTAGGTGTGAAGTAAATGATTATTGCAAACATAGGTGTGTCTGCCCACTGCAAACATCATCCAGAGTCTAAGTTAGTCTACTTGAATAGTACTCGTAAAAATATTTTAGAACTCGAATGTCAAAGATATGAATGAACGTTTTTTTCCACAATGGACCTTAAGACATTTAATAAGGTGCGGCTATAAGCAATTTTTTAAATTGATAGTCGATATTTACAATATTGAACGAAAGAATCACTGAAGCAAACTTATTTAGGTAATTAGCAGCTCTTTGCTATGAAATCTTGTCGCATTCTGCTGATTGGATGATTGCATTAACAAAGAATCACTTCTAAGCGCTGGTAAAGGCTAAATCCACCAAGGTTTTGTTTAGATGAAATAGAACGCTTGTGTGAACCCTTGACAAAACAGAATTAAACTTTAACAATATTGAACAAATTAAAAAAGAATAAAACAAACAAAGTAAGTGTTTTAGAAGATTCTATATAAAACTCGCAGTGACTGTAGCTAAAACATTTGATAAACTAGACTTTGCTCTGTTGATGTACAAGCCTCAGAAACGGCCACTAGCTGTTGTTCCAGACCCCGAAGATGAAGCTGCTGTGTTTTGTTGGAGTCCTGGTCTCACTGACCAACCTGGCTGTTGGTCAGCAGTGTATCCGTATCTCGAGCTTCAGCGCTGTCGCCCTGGACACCCTGAACTTTGTACCCAGTCGCGCATACTACGACGTCGACAACGGTTATGTATATTTCAAGAATAACGGCAACGACGGGGCTCAGCTTGTCGACTTCAACGTCGGAGCAATCTATGAGAAGGCTTCAGACGGAAGCTGCGTCAAGTATGAGTCGGATGATCTCAAGGTACACGTCCTCTTTTTTTTTTAATTGTTATAACATCACTGCCTTGTTAGTGGGTTAATCAGCATACAGTAGCTTATATAAATTCTGCTTTTGTAAAAGCCACTGAAAGTTGCTTTTAGTTAAAAAGAATCAAACCAAATTAAAAATAAAAGACCTTAGACCTAGTACATGTACTCTTCCAAGTTTTCCTTTTCATCTAAGTGGTACTCTATTCAAAATTGGATTTCAAGCAGTATCTTCGTTTTGACGATTTTCATTGTCTAGTTCCTGGTTGAAGAGAAAATAAAAACAAGTAATTGTCAAAACAATTTTGCTGACCAATTTTTTCTAACCAAATTCATCTTAATACTTCCAAATAATCTCAATTTTATCAAATCTCGATGTTTCTAAACAACCGTCAGGTCTTATTACAAGATTTCATTTGAAATGCTATTATTTTTACGTACTTCAACGCACACGCCAATGCAACACATGGGGAAGTTTGCTTGGACGGAGCTCATAGCAAAATCAAAAACTGTTGGTCTGGGAATCCTGCGCTCGCACTAAATAAAAGCTGTAATTATCGTGGCCCGTGAGCGATCAGCTTCTCCGAGAAATTGAAATATCATCTTATGTCTAAAAGACTAAACTAGAATTTAGAAATTTTCTTTACATATAAAATAAGTTTGTCAAGTGCTTATTTGACTGGTGTCTTCAGAGTGCTTACGAACAATCAGAAATGATAAGACGAAAACACCATTTAAAAAAAAAATAAACAATGTCATCTAATAGGATGCAGATCCTGGACATCAATTTTTATCTGTAGGCCGAGTCTATTATCTTTTTTACATAATTATTATTCCAATGCAACAATTTTTGTTTCAAATGATTGATGCAAGCAATTGCAATGAAAAGTTGAAGATTCAATTTTCCTCATTACTGTCCATGTCAACAAATTGTAGGCATTATGGTCAAACTCAAATGGATAATCATCATTGTTCCTTGGTCGTTTTATTTTAACTTTGCTGCTGATCATCATTGCTTTCAGGTAAACAAAAACAATATTGCATTTCACCTGTCGTGCCAAAGCAAAGTATGAGAAATTATATGCAAAGCGACATCCTCGGTGAGAGTCATGATAATGACTCATAAATATTTTTTTTTATAATTACTTACCTCAAAATTTTCATAGGTTCCCATTTTCAGTCAACTATCTCAGCTTGTTAAGATACAAAAAATTTACAGAATTCAGATATTGATCTGGAGTATTTTAATGCGAGTGAGTCTTTTCAATAATATCTCTCACTTAAATTGCATACAATGCTCCTTAGAATGTAAGAAATGAGGGAATGACAATAATAATACTCCACAATATGAATGTGGAGTAATTAAACATTAAAGCCATTATTACAGCTATCAAAGGCATTACAAAAACATTATTATTACTTCGTTACCCTTATAAATTTTTTTTTTCTCCATATTTGGGATATTACTTTATTTTTGTGACTTGAATTTGCGAACTTTTGAGCATTGATAAAATACCAATGCTTTTGAAAGGTTTAAGTTACTCAGATCAGGCTACATAGATGATTCATCAATGTCATGCCCTCGCCTACATTTTTATTTCGGTCTTGAATAAGAGAAAGGGTTTTTCCTTTGTTCCTCTCTATTTGTATGCAGTTAAAAAAAAGAGGCTGAAGATTGGATATTCATCAATACAATGTGTTAATTCACAACTTAGACTTATTTCACCTGTGTAGTTTCAGAAAGAGAGAAAAGAAACATATTTACACAACATGATTGAATTTATAATGACTTTTAACTATTCTGGATAAAAGAGTCTGTAGACAAAAGAAATTGTATTGAATATAAAACTAATTAAGGTAGTTACTTCTTATTGCAAACTTAATTTCCTACTGTAGTAAACATTTTTTTTCGCAAAGCCTGTATTGTCTAATTCATAAAACCCAAAGATTGGAAATTTTGCCTTGGAACAGTTTCAGTTGAACCATAACTATGTCTAGCAGTTCCAGTGTAACAACATCTTTTTACCAACTATTATTTTATGTTACATGATGTATCTCTCTCCCAGCTTCAGGGCCTGGGAGTGCCAGCACTGATTGCGGCCACTAAGAACATCCTGACCTTCACCGACATCTCTGGGGTGACAAGGGAAGGCAAGTCCATCACCAGTGGGAGTCTGGTCATCAAAGATGTCTTCACCTCCCAGTGCTTCAACTATTTCGTTTCCTTTACTTTCAACAACGAGATCAAGTGGGCCTATCTCTTTATCCGACCACAAACCCGTAAGTTGTTTTTTTTTCATGTTCGAATACTCATATGAATTAATGGATAAAATTAAAGAGAAGTATAGAGAAGAGAAATAGAAGCAGAAAGAAATACTGTAGGAAACGAGGGCACAGGAGAAAAAGACAAGGACGATTAACGGAGGAGGAGAAGATTGTGGTTTTATGGATAATGAAGTTCATGATGATAATGATGAAAAAGAAGAAGAAGAAGAAGAAGAAGAAGAAGAAGAAGAAGAAGAAGAAGAAGAAGAAGAAGAAGAAGAAGAAGAAGAAGAAGACTATCATGAATTATCATATAGAATAATGAGATCTGAGATGAAAAAACAGAAACGGAGGAGAAAGAAAAGGAGTATGAGTAGCAAGATGCAAGAAATACCAAATTAAAACAATTACAATAAATAAATAAAAAAAAACCTGAAGAGCGATACATGTTAAACTTTGTTGTATTAATAATACTTTCTTGTTACATTCCATATTCTCTACTCCAACGATGACTAGATACCTGTCCTTGTATATTTTTTTTTTACTGTTTATTCCTTTTTTTTTTCTCCTCACATTCTACTTCTGATTGTTCCAGTCTCAGCCGCTGATCTCCAGACGGTGCAAACCGCTGTTCAGGCTTTCGAGGCGGATTCCTGTACGAGCACAGCTATCTAGAGGATCCTCTGTATCCCTCCAAATCACCCGAGCACACTGGCACTAGAAACTGAGATTATACTTCTAGCTGCTCTTTGTGGTTCCTTTTATATTGAAATGTATGGTGGAATAAAACAGACTAAGAAATTATGATTTGGTTTTGAACAGCGTATGACGTGGAATAAAAGGAATGAATAAGGGGACAGGACTTTTTGGATGAGTGAAGGGTTACATGACTGTGTTTGTTGTTTTTTTTTGTTTGTTTTTTTTTTTTAACTTTAAAGTTGAGACATTAAAAATGTATTCTATAATGCTTTCCAAGATTGAAAATCCTGTACACATCTCGATAATTATGTTTATAACGATACGGCACACACATATAATTAGTGTGTGGATCAGTCTGACCCCGAGAGACCAGATCATGCCATTCGATGCATTCCTTTACTTTGGCGTCAAAGTCTCAAAATTTCAGATGTATCTCAGAATTTCCTTCAAACCTATGAAGTTTTACTGCTAAATTTTGCTCAAGAGTTCAATTGACAAGATTTCATTCCTATAACTTTTTTTCAAATAGAAACACACTCCCTTAAATTTACTACATTGCACACATTCTGTTCCACTTCAATCAACAAATAGATTTGAATTTTCATTTCCAAATACCTTCTCACAATCTTCAAAATGACAAATACACACTGTGTAAGAACATTTATTCGCTTACAACCTAACCTTTAGCCACACACATGCTTCTTGTTTCTAAAATTAAAGGAATAATAAATTTCTCGAACTTTTAAAAAATATGAACACACTCTAACATTATACACGTACACACTTTACAAATTTAGTATACGAATAACCTGTCAAAAGTGTATCGCACGAACACTTTCTCTCATTCATGTCATAGGATCAGTGTTACCCTCACCTCAGACTATCAAAGACGAACACTTTCTCTCATTCATGTCATAGGATCAGTGTTACCCTCACCTCAGACTATCAAAGACGAACGAATTCTCTCCAATCTTAGTCTTACATGCAAACACACTCTCTTCAATTTGTACCCGACCACGTATTCGTTACCTTATCAAACGCAAACGCTTTACAGACCTATACCACACACTCTCTCAACCTCTAGTACACTGCCACATTGTTTAATTTTTGTACAAGGACCAAAACCTCTCGAACTTTACGACATGGACAAGATACGACTGGCCGCAACAGGAGATGGGTGTGAGAATAAGGGTTTTTAGCCACATGTATCCACACTCAGCCACCCCCACACACTCCCACCTCCCACATATAGTATCGCAAACACTCCTTCGCGCCGTCAAAATTCATGAGTGGCTTAGCAGAATCGTTACCTTCACTTTGCAAACAATGGATGCCTAGTTTCTACTTCGCCTCGCAGACTTCCCAGCCATAATTAGCGAGATAATAACAATAATGTTGCTAATATCAAAGATATAAAGTCGTGTGTCATGGCGTAGACCACTCTTATCAGCTTAACCAGAGTCCGCTGTGGCCACACCCGTCTTTGTCCAATGTTCAGATAGATTAACGCACTATCGTTAAAACAGCTTTTGTCTACCACACGCCTCTATTGGGAAAGTGACTGGCGCTATACACACATGGCACAGGCTAATTACAAGAATAACAGAATTAGCTATCATTCAGAAGTTATGTAACTACTTGTCTGTGCTGGTACAGTCATGTTTATAGTTTTTTCAGCTGTACGGCTGCGCGCTTCCATGGCACAGTTGTTAGCGCGTCGACTTCTGGGTCTGTTTGCCCGGAGTTAATTTCCGAATAAGACTAATAAGCTCAGTTTTTAAAACCTTTTGCACGTGTTTTGAAACTTTCATTATCATATTGGCACAAGTAACAAGAATTCCCTTACCGCAAACTAGACTCTACGTAATGAAAAAAAAATAACTGCATATCCGGCAACCACCTGAGAAAAAATAAATTTATTGCAAAAATGCAATCTATTTTAATTCTATACTTGCAGTTAATCAATTCTGATGTAAAGAAACAAAGAGACTTTGCCACGACCATAAGTCAATGCGAGACTGGATGAATACAATCCTTCCACGACAAACCGTTTCCCAATTCCATACTTTTTTATAGGACATCGAATATAATTATGATCAGTGTAACACGATTATCAGTCTCGTCGCATAAGTTTCCCGGTGACAAACAAACCTTGAAGACTTCCGATACAGCACCAAACTCTTCTAGGTCTACAACAGGCAAGCCGGAAACGGACGGCGTGTGACATTTGGACAAATTAATTTTATGCTCTAGGCCATGTTGTCCTGTTTCGGTGAAATTTATGCTAAAAATTTAGAACTAAATTAGCCAGCTAATTTTGTAACAATCCTAATCTTTCATCACTCATTACTTCCTAGGACCCAATAAACGTGCAGCTCTGAATTCACCTCAAGGCAGTTCCTGTTAGTACCGACAGAGGTTCATGGTGAGCGTTGAGAAGGGTTTGTTACATGGATTGGGAAACAACAAAATTACCTGCTTTCTAGATATAGATGGTTCATATTCCATCTTAAGCTGGACTTCCTGTTTTGGGATTTGATAATCAAAAAAGGTGACGCTGGCTTTGTTTTAAAAATTAACGAACCTAAAAGCATTTGTCATTTTGATGCAAATTATTCTTTCGTCCATTGTAGATCCAGGCAGATATACTTTTGTCTATGTTTAAAAAAGTAGAGTGATTCAAAAAGTAAAAGCAACCAACCGTTTTTTTTTTCAATATTAATTTTAATGGGGCACTGTCTGAAACAGAATCCTAATATTATTAATTTGTTCATTGTTGTCGTGGGAGGTCTCTATAATTTATTCAATAATTCTGTCAGGGCTCTACCTGTTTATCTCTTTGCTCCTGTATGACTATCTAATCTAAATCATATTTTCAAACTCATTTCCAACATTTGTCTTTGTAATGGATGCAAACTACTAAGAAACACTGCCTCTATGTAATTTGACTCAGTAGGACCAAGCTAGACCGAGTGCATAGTACACAATACTCCACTCAGAGCAAATTAAACAGAGTCACTGTTATCACACACCGGCCGCGATAAGTGAGTTCTGGATTCACGGCGTTTGTCTCACTCAGATTCATGGAATATTGTGGTGCAGCCTCCTCAACAAAGATCACTGCCCAAGAAGTGATTCTAACTTAGTTTTCTTCTTTTTTTGTTTTAAATTCTATTTTAGGTTCTTCTTCACATCAATTATTGAACTTTATTTGATTCGCCTTTTCCGAATCCTCCTTAGATTGAAAATATGTATAGTATTGTGTCATTCCAAGAAAATGTCTGCTCAAATAGTTGATCCAAAACTTAGATTTCTTGTTTTCTCGCTTTTAATCTTTTTTTCTGTTCCAAAATATACAAATTTCTTAATTCTTTTTAGATTTGGTCTTTGCAATATTATCTCTAAAATTATAAAAACAATAAAAATTCGTTGGGCTTTCTTGAAAAATGATAATTTTAGAGGATACTTTATCGTAAGTGGAAAATGTTAAAGAGAAAATATATGAATTGGTCTTTATAACGAAATGCAAGGGGGGAAATGCCTATAATAGAATAGTGTGTTTTAATCCTCCTCTTTCTTAGATAATGCATCCCTTTCCCCATTCATAGCTGTTTTCCTCATTTTCTTGCCGTGGTTAACGTATACAAGAACAGTTTGCTTCTACGGTATGCAGCCAATATAATCAATCCGCAGCTTTCTCTCCTATTTGTCCATCTGTTCCCGACAGTAGAAACCCGCTCTGACGTTTCGCGATGTTGAATGGTATAAGCAGATGAGGACTATTTGAACTTCCTCCACTGCCTAATGTAAAATATTGAGATAATCTTTAAATAAATAGCCAGCAGTCTCTTCCCAAAGAAGGAGCATCGCCTGCCGTGTCAAGCAACTTTGACAGTTCTCTGATCTTGAGCCAGTCTCGTTCTGGTCTACTCATAATTATACTCTTTTCTGCTGGGCCTGGAAAAAAAGAACTATTCAGAACTGTGCTGGAGACAATTTGAAGAGTTAGCAAAGTGTAATGCAAAAAAATAAAGATTCTAGCACGGAAAATCCATTGACTACATTTCTATTTACCAAAACTACAAGGCTCTTTGAATGTTGACAGTACACTCAGAACCATTATAGTATTATTTCTACTACTACTACTACTACTACTACTACTACTACTACTACTACTACTACTACTACTACTACTACTACTACTACTACTACTACTACTACTACTACTACTACTACTACTACTACTACTACTACTACTACTACTGCTGCTGCTGCTGCTGCTGCTACTACTACTGCTGCTGCTGCTACTACTACTACTACTACTACTACTACTACTACTACTACTACTACTACTACTGCTACTGCTCTGCTACTGCTACTGCTACTGCTACTGCTACTGCTACTGCTACTACTACTACTACTTCTTCAACTATTACTTCTTCTTCTTCTTCTTCTTCTTCTTCTTCTAAAAGTACCTCTAATGTTGCTATTACTAATGCTAAAGCTACTACAATATTACTGCTATTATTGTTTTTGCTTCTTTTACTCAGACCAATACAACTGCACTTGTTATTAATTATATTTTTTTTATTTCTAAACGAATATTAATAAAGGAGAATGTTGACATCACGCTGCGAATGGGGCAGAAATAAAAAAAAGGTGAATTTGGGAAACTTAACCAAGAAGTTTAGTTTTCTGGGTATCAACAAAAACGATTGGAAACTATTCTATAGATTGCTACTCAGAAGAAAATGACTCAGGTGGATAGAATTATGAGTTCGATTGCGAAATTGTTGCTTTATTGGGCATAACATATAAAACCATTTAAGACCATTACCACACAAGCTTTGTATGCAAATTTCTTACGGTAAGGCAGCATTCGATCATTGGGAAGTGGAAAGTGGACTTGGAAACATCAGTATGGAGAAGATTGAATATAGGCGCAATATAGTCAAACTTTTAAGTCTTGAGCAAGATGCGAATTGATGACCCTGAATTCTTTGTTAACCGAGCTATAGCCGCAAAGTAATGTGGAAGAAATAGATCATGATGGTGATAGTGACAATGACGTTTAATCAGATCGTGGGCTGTTTACGAGCCAGAGATTCAGGCGCAAAATAGTTTTTTGGCCACAAGCTTGCAGTCAAGGATCTGATTTAGAACTAACGCTGCAGCCAATGTCCTTCTATTCCTTTCTATCGAGGATCTCCTTTCTCAGGTTATCTCTGTAGCTGCTTGACCGGAAGTCTTTGACAAGCGGAAGTCTATGACATCAAGCGACAAGGTGAGCTTAAAGCTTTGATTAATTAAAATGAAGATCGTTATAGTGACCGATTCCAGAGCGATTCACTTTGCGCTTTTTTAACTGGATTTTGATGTTCGCCTTTTTGCGAATACATGTGAAGATTTGCCTTCGCAACAGCTAATCCAGTTATGGATTTCTTACGTGCCGTCTACCCATCTTATCCGTCACTTCACAGTTAGTATTGCCTCCTATGTGGTGATGCTTGTATCTTAGAGCAGAACAATATTGAATATATGTGTGGTTAATCATCACAAGTCATATATTGAAGATAGGAGCGAAAATTTAGTTACACGCTACAGAGATCGATTTCTGCTTAAAGAAATATGAACAACATAATCAAACCAGTACACTGATTCGATAGCTATAAATGATTTTAAAAGTTTTATCCATACTTTTTTCCTAATTTCCCCAATTTCTTTAATTAACCCTACTGACTTTTTAGTTGATAACTTGTTAGTGGGACTGGCGATTGTTTTCCTCTCCAGACACCCCGAGCTACAACAGGTACAGACCGCAGGACGCCCAGCGCGGATAGGATGCGGAAGGTGTCACCAGAGAAGGGGAGATAATGCATGTTAATGCTCATGAGCATTTTGCTTCTTTTTCCCTTTTGTCAGGCGATTTTTATCTAGTTTCTAGGAACCAGGAGAGGTGGGCAGATAAATAGTTGGATAGGTCTTCCATTTAAGTTAAAGAGAGAACAGGAAGAGTATTCGAAACATGTAAGCAAAACTTTATAATAGGGAGATAGATAGACAGATAGACAGACAGACAGATCAACAGGCAGATAGGTATATAGGTAGATGGATAGATATAAACATAGATAAGGAGAGGGGCAGAAATTAGATAAGAATTTGGGAGGAAAATAAAAATTGACAAAGTGCACATGAAGAAAGAAAGAAAGAAAGGAACGGAGAGGAATGGAGAGAGAAACAGACAGACAGACAGACAGAGACAAAGAGAGAGACAGACAGACAAACAGACAGCTAGACAGACAGACAGAGACGGTGAGACAGACAGTCAATTAAACAGACAAGCATAGGGAAACTAAGAGCGAGGGAGAGTGACAAACACAATCATAGAAAAAGAAAGTAAAAAAGCACAAAGAGGCCAAAAGAGGTTAATATGGAGGGGGAAAACCGAAAAGACGGCGAGGGACGGAGAGGCTGAGAGAGGGAGAGAAAGAGAGAGAGAGAGAGAGAGAGAGAGAGAGAGAGAGAGAGAGAGAGAGAGAGAGAGAGAGAGAGAGAGAGAGAGGATAGTCAGAGGGAACTAAATAGAGTAACTAAAACCGTGAAACGACTGTTGACACCAATTTAAGTAGGCAGGTCAGACCCCGCAGATGACAGGTACTTAACAAAGGTCTTGACTCGTGACTTAACACGACCAGGGAAGAAGAAATCTGGCTGCTGGTTCTGCTACATTTAAATCTAGACCAGGAGCCCGAAGTAAATTAACATGAGCTATATACATGGGTGTAAACTCAGCTTGTCTCTGTGAGAAATATGGCAGCTAGTGCTTGTTAACCCTCCCAAGTAATGTAAGTGGTTATATAAAAATGTGAGCTATTTCCTACTCTGAAATAAATATAGAAGAAGAGGCAGTAGAAGAAGAAGAAGAAGAAGAAGAAGAAGAAGAAGAAGAAGAAGAAGAAGAAGAAGAAGAAGAAGAAGAAGAAGAAGAAGAAGAAGAAGAAGAAGAAGAAGAAAAGAAGAAGAAGAAGAAGAAGAAGAAGAAGAAGAAGAAGAAGAAGAAGAAGAAGAAGAAGAAGAAGAAGAAGAAGAAGAAGAAGAAGAAGAAGAAGAAGAAGAAGAAGAAGAAGAAGAAGAAGAAGAAGAAAGATGGAAAGAGCATTACAGACGTAGCTTATACATACACAGATATCAAGACAGACTGAGCATGAAACAATACAAAAAAAAAAAAAAAACTTAACAAAACAAAACAAAAAAATTAAATTAAATTGAGCCAGAGCCAACAAAGACATCGCAGACTTTGCCATAGAAATAACTTTATTTATAACATAATGGGACAAAGATTCTATCTGTGCCTGAAATCCCGCACATATATATTTAGTACCCTGTAAGTAGAAACCGAGAAATTCAAGTAAAACTTTGTTTTTAAATTTTTCATTTTTTTAATTTTTTTTTTTGTATCAGCGTAAAAGAGTCAAGTGTTTAAACACCAACAAAGAAAAATTTCTAATTAAAAGCAGAGAAACAAAGTAATAAAGTGAGTCCGACCGTGGAGCCAGCCTACCATGACGGCGACAGTGACAGGCACAGCTCAACATGGTCTGGTCAGGTCAGATCTACATGTACCATTCATAACTTGAGACAGAAACAATCACATTCTCAGTCGTTGTTTGACATTCCGAAAACAAAAAAAACACCTTAGGGGACTTAAAAACTATAGATCTAAACCTTGATGGACAGAAAGAAGACCAGTCTACAGTTTGGGTTTTAAAACAGCAGTCCCCCGATCCAAAACAGGCGACATGGCTGCGTGACAGAGCAGAAGTCGAGAAAGAAGAATCTAGATCTAGATCTACACGAAGTAGGAAAAAAAATAATGGTCTCTTTCTGGTTCATAGACGGACTTGACGGACGATTAAAATCGAAAAGTATACATTGTAATTAGAAGACGCAGGAGGGGGAGCAGGAGCACTGGGTTAGGATATAAAAACCTTAAGCTTTTCATACTAAGCTAAGCTTGGTCCCAGCAAGGAGTCGGGTCCCCTACTATCAATTACAAACTGCTTGTTGTCGGGCCACTTTCCCGAGCCCATCCATAATCTGTCAGGCGGCAAGCTCTCTCCTCACTCGCTCTGATATGTGTACAAATTTGTTGTAAAATAATTGTAGATCTTCCTAACTATGACAGCTCGTAGTTTAATTTTTGCATTTTGTTTTTATGTTACCAGGAGTTTAGAGGGGAAAAAAAGAAGAAAAAGAATGATGAATTATGGGACTAGTGAATAGTGAACATGTTTGATATAATAAAAGGACATGTATTATTAAGACAGTGAAAGAGAGAGAGAGAGAGAGATAGAGAGAGAGAGAGAGAGAGAGAGAGAGAGAGAGAGAGGCAGACAGATAGAAAGACAGACACAGAAAAGAAAAATGGATTCTCTTTGGTATCCAATATCCCTCCACATTTTTACTTCCTGCGTTTCTCCTATTTTCTCTTGTATGACTCCATTCATTTTGTATGATTGTTTTCCACCGTTGTGGACCGCTCTTTTCTTGTACACTTCCTTTTTACACTAACATACTATATTGTATCTTACTTTATTCCGCTTGTCCTCCAGCTTTTAAAGGACATGGGGATTTTCATTTACGTCGGCGATGGTTTATTTAACCCAAACAAGATTTTCCTATTTAAAGCACTATCAGCTGGTACTATGTTTTTTTTTTTTCCTCACTGTTACAGAAATTTTAATGTAAAGAACTAAATGTGAAAAAAAAAGCAAAAACAACAAATCAAAACGCACACATGTTTTCAAACAGCCAGAATTACAATATGAACCACAAACCTATATAATGTTCGTCTTTTTCTCATGTCATCCTTTGAAAAATGTAGAGAGCGTTTTTCGCGTCGAAAACTTGATGCTAAATAGATCAAGAGAAGTGCGTTTGTGTTACAGACTGAGCATTTTTTATACCAATGTCCCCCGACCCACACACACACACACTTAATACACACACTTTTCCTGCCCTTACCTCTTCTGTCTTCCTCGATCCCGTGTCGTGTTTACTTTCTCTTTAGACGTACTAGACTCCTTACATCTCTTTAATTTAAATATTCTATAAATTCTGTTCTTCTTTGTTTGCCCTTACTCATATCTGAAAAGTGTTCTGTTTTGGAAACACTTATCTCTTTCTCCGTCTTTCTCTGTATCTCTCTCTCTCTCTCTCTCTCTCTCTCTCTCTCTCTCTCTCTCTCTCTCTCTCTCTCTCTATCTATCTATCTATCTATCTATCTATCTATCTATCTATCTATCTCTCTCTCTATCTATCTATCTCTCTATCTATCTATCTATCTATCTCTCTATCTCTCTATCTATCTATCTATCTCTCTATCTATCTATCTATCTATCTATCTATCTATCTATCTATCTATCTATCTATCTATCTATCTCTCTATCTATCTATCTGTCTCTCTCTCTCTCTCTATCTATCTATCTATCTATCTATCTATCTATCTATCTATCTATCTATCTATCTATCTATCTAACAATTAAAGTGTTTCCATGTTCTCGTTTAATCTTTAAACATCCTTTTTTATATTATTGGGTGTTCAATACAAAAAAAAAGAATTTAAATTTAAACAATAGCAAAAATAAAAATAAAAACATGTGAAAATAAAGATTATACCATCGATTTCAGACTGTTTCAATTATAAGATATTTGATAGTACAGCATAGGCGTTTCATGTATACCTTTATAAGTAAGAAAAATTTGATGTTAACACCTCCAAGCACAAACTCAATTTTTTTTTATTTTGCACATGACCTATAGTCGTCATCTTTATGGAAAGTAAGAAAATTAATCCAACTTATATATGTTTAAAAACAATCAATTTTGAGGACAAAAAAAAAAACAACAACAAAGGTCCATAATACTTTTTTCCTCCTGCGAGCTTAAAACCACGGAATTTTTATCATAGTTTCCAATATGTTTCATAATTTGTTAGTCGTAAATCACATCACGTTAATCAAAAATCTGAAGTCTTGCATTAACGTCAGGCTGAGTTTATTTAACATACCCTGTCTGTCCCCACCCATCTCTCTCTGTCTTTCTCTGTCTGTCTGTCTGTCTGTCTCTCTCTCTCTATCTCTGTCCGTCTCTGTCTCTGTCTGTCTGTCTCTCTATCCCTCTCTGTCTCTCTCTCCCTCCCTCCCTCCCTCTCCTCTCTATCTCTCTCTGTCTCTCTTTCCCTCTTTCTATCTCTCTCCCCTTCTCTCTCTCTCTCTCTCTCTCTCTCTCTCTCTCTCTCTCTCTCTCTCTCTCTCTCTCTCTCTCTCTCGTGTGTAATTATTATAGTAAGAAAAGGAAAAAAAATGTCTTCAAAGATTGCATACAGACACCGTGTCTACTTTAAAGGTTTGTCTTTGTGAACAAAAGTTTTATGATTAATCGCTTTTACTTTTACTGTCAGCCAATTAATCTCAGTAAAAATTCAAAATCCATCTTTAACATCTTTAAAACCCTCGAAGGCCATGCTCTCTGGCTTTAGGCATATTTTTATACTAAAGTTTAATAATTTCTCTCTCTCTCTCTCTCTCTCTCTCTCTCTCTCTCTCTCTCTCTCTCTCTCTCTCTCTCTCTCTCTCTCTCTCTCTCTCTCTCTCTCTCTCTCTCTTTCTCGCTTTTACACGCTATTGTTCTTCTTTTTCTTTCCATTCATTTTTTTTTTTCTTTCTGCTTCACAGTGACAGCCCTATCTTGTCTACCATCACCTTAATAATTTCTCCTCCCTCAAAGTTAATCTCCCATAATCTACCCTGTATCGTTTCGCTCCATACTCTTGATCCTAAAGACCATGTCTTCCCCACCCCCTCCTCTCTCATTCTCCACACACCATCCCCATCTCCTACCCTCTACCCTCTTCCTTCAACTCTCCGTCCGACCAACTAAGTGCCACGCCTGTGCGCCTACTGGAGTAGATCTAGCTAGATGTACATACCTGTGACAGGCCGTTTTCCTTCTGGGCACTTCGCCACCACTACTTGCCCCAGCGACCAACTCAAGCTCCTCTCACTTGGTCCCAGGTCAGTCAACATCGCCGTGTCTTGTCACCGCCGGTCGAGCTGAGGACCTGGTCTGGGATCGACTGTCTCGCCTCAGCAGAGTGACTGTCTCCAGACACAACTCGCCTTCCACTGATACACAAGTGCCGTTTCTGAGATCAGGAGGATAAAGGCATCCAACAGTAACTTAATTAGACCATGACTCTGACTAGATCTAGATCTAAATTTGTTTTAAATTTGGCTAGATATGTTTTAATTTAATACTTTATTTGTAAATGTTTTGTTCTTTCTTTCATAAGGATATCTTATTTTAGCAACAACAGAATTGAGGATGATGGAGCCTAGCTAAGTTCTATACTTGCGTCAGATAGATGTGTCTGTTGTATGTCTTTGTCTTTCATTTTCTATTTCACTATCTTTTTGTCTTTTACTCTCCGCCTTCTCTCTCTCTCTCTCTCTCTCTCTCTCTCTCTCTCTCTCTCTCTCTCTCTCTCTCTCTCTCTCTCTCTCTCTCGCTCTCTCTCTCCGTATCTATGTCTCTATCTTTGTCTTTTTCAAACCTTTCTGCTAAACACCTATGATAACAACTCTAAAGGTTAAGAGTTTTTCGGTAAAAAACATATGTCGTTTATTTTTTTTTTCTTTCGAAGAGCATCATGAAATTGTAATGTTATTATAAACAATTATTAGTATTCTGGATTTAACATAGATTCTACAAATGGCAGAGATTTGCAAACACTCGACACTAAATTTCACATATTTTACATCGATATCTTATCATACATTTCACGGTAACGCTTTTACTGTGGAGTAAACAAATAGGAAGTAGGTATTGATCTTGGTTTCTTTTTTTAACAAGTTGAGAATTTTTTTTAAGTTTTTTTTTTCTTTTTTTTTTTTTTTAAATTTTATCGAGCGACACTTTTAAGGCTAAGTTTGAGAGACAACGGTTTACATGAACTCTAGAGTACATCAGTTGTATCTCGCCTGCTTTGGCTTTTCTCCTTTAAGTTTGTGTTGTTTTTCGTATATCTTTTTGAAAATGGGGGTGGAGGGGGCGTTGTGCAATAATTATGTTGCTATGCGGTTTGTCGCACTATGTCGGTGCGTTCATTATACAAAACTGATACCATCTTTATCCTCGTCATTACCACTACCACTACCACTATTGGCGTCATCAAGCCATCAATATGATCACTGCCTGCCGCTGTGGTTTATATCATCATCACAAGCACATTTGACATCATAATTAATATCGTTTTCGCTGGATTCACATTTAAAATCTTACTTTTTACTAATAGTTTGAAGAAAAACATTTCCAAAGTTAAGAAACAAACAAACAACAAAACAAAACTATAGGCTTGTTTTATTTTTTTGCCAAACAAGTTCTTTCCTTCTCATGCCATAATCATAGATACCGCTTGATATCAAATAATCCAGTTTTTGCTCATTTTGTTTAGGATTTTTCGGAAACATCTCATTTTATAGCCTTTATCGAGCTGTGGACTCACGAACCCACTGAATATGTCTGTGCCATAGTCTTGAGAGCAATAATATTACTCAGTATGCTGAATCTACATCATCATTTTTGAGCTTTCATTATAGATAGCTTTCAACAATAACTCTGCAAAGGTACTAAACGTCTATTTATTATTTTCTCCCCGTGTTTCCTTGAACACGTGTTTAGTATATTATCTTTACACTAAATATATTATCTTTACCCCTATATATTTTCTTTACCCTAAATATATTATCCTTACCCTAGAGAAACGAGCATTATTCAAGACATCGAATCCAAGCTCTCGATGAAGCATCCAGAATCAATGAAAAAAGAAAGAAAATTAAAACAAAACCCACCGCCGTTTAAGAATCCTCAGTGCTCAGGCTACAATAACTGCTAAATGCTCGACAAAAGCTTAAGGCTGAGCTCAAAGACAGCTAAGTGGCATAAATCTTTGTCAAAAATCGGAAAGCCTCTGGCACAGTATGCAGAGCTTTGTTACTTTAAGAGTAGTATGGATTCCCTTTTTTTATTGGATTTTTAAGAGCTCAGAGGAAAATTTTCGAAATACCAGTAGCAGTAAAAAAAAAAAATTACTGCAAAGTTCTTCTATTGTTCGTAAGCCTAGAAAAAAATGGTTTTTTTTTTTTGTGAAAGAAAAACGTAGTGTCCTTTTTTTACACCTTTATTATCTTTGCAAATTGTCTTCGGTTCAATACTTAATGCTCTGTTCTCATTGTTGAACTCTTGCAGTTTTTTTTTTATAAAGCCCATTGAAATGCTCAGCCTAACATTAATATGGTTCCTTATTCCAGATCATCCACTTCAATACAAGTAAGCTTATACCTAGCATACTATTTTATCATATAGTTATTGCACCGCACGGCACCTCATGCCTTTCTTTTTCTTTCTTTTCTTTTTTTACAATCTGTAACATATTTTACTTATTACACCATTGTCAGTCTTTTTTGAATAGATGAATAGATCAATATCTCCCTCCCCCCCCCCTCTCCCCCTCCTCCATCCTTTTTCCAACCCTTTGAGTCTCTCTCCATCTCTTTCTCTCTTTCTCCGCATCTCTCTCTCTCTCTCTCTCTCTCTCTCTCTCTCTCTCTCTCTCTCTCTCTCTCTCTCTCTCTCTCTCTCTCTCTTTGTCTGTATCTCTCTCAGTCTCTACATTATTTGATACTATGAACATTCTCTTCCCTTCTCTCAAAATGTCTCTTAAATTTTCATCTTACCATCTTCATTATTAAGGCATTGAAAAGTAATGATGGTAATGATTATCATAAATTGCGCTGTGAGGGAAAACGCAAGGGGACATCAATTGTTTGAGATGTAGACGGACAAATGAACCCACGTGAAAACATCCCAAAAATGGTGTAGATGAGATACATCCCAAAAATGGTGTAGATGAAATACATCCCAAAAATGATGTAGATGAAATACATCCCAAAAATGATGTGGATGAACTTCAGTCGTTTTTCCCGGTTAAAGATTATGACCAGCTTGCACTTTCTAGAAAGTTGGGAGCGAGGTGCGGGTTGGTGTAAACCTGAATGTGGAATTCATAGCATTGACTGATATCATTCAGTCAGTCAGTGTAGGAGAAGTACGAGGGAAACAAAAGTCATAAATGGAATCTGGGTTATGCAGGCTTCAAACGTTGAGTCTAGCTTGGAGGCGCGCATTATCTCTGGTCGAGGCAAACTTTGTGTTACAAATCCTAAGACAAATAAAACCACGGCATTTTTTTTCTATTGTTTGTTTTAATTTGCATATGCCCATTCTTTAAATAACGTCAGTGGATGGAAAAACTGTCGATGTTTTTTTAAGTGGCCGGCGTGATTTGATGTAAAGGAAAGCTGCGGTGTTGAGTGTTTTGCTGAACGTTTTCTATGTTTAGCTACATGCCAATTCTTGAGTCGCCGATATGGAAAGAAAGCAAGGCGAAAGCTGGTACAGAGGTGTGTGTGAGTATGTGTGATTTTGGTGTAAGGAAAGCAATGAAAGAAAGTTTTAAGATAATACTGCAAAGAGACGGTTGAATGAGAGAAAGAGCGTTTGAAGAGAGAGAGAGAGAGAGAGAGAGAGAGAGAGAGAGAGAGAGAGAGAGAGAGAGAGAGAGAGAGAGAGAGAAAGGGGCAAAGAGACTCATAATACAATGATTGTAGCTAAGATGAGAGAGAGAGAGAGAGAGAGAGAGAGAGAGAGAGAAAGAGACAGAGAGACAGAGACAGACAGAGAGACAGAGACAGAATTTTTTATTACGAAGCTATTTTTCATGTTAGAAACAGAAAAATAAATAACTAATTGATATAGATTTCATATAGGGAGAAATAGAGGCAAAAGAATGATGGT
>JAWDGP010000657.1:265000-300000 GCA_033675545.1 Elysia crispata
ATGTATCTCTTTAGCGATCTATCCCTGTATCTCTTTAGCGATCTATCCATGTATCTCTTTATCGATCTATCCATGTATCTCTTTAGCGATCTATCCATGTATCTCTTTAGCGATCTATCCATGTATCTCTTTATCTATCTATTTCTGTATCTCTTTAGCGATCTATCCATGTATCTCTTTATCGATCTATCCCTGTATCTCTTTAGCGATCTATCCATGTATCTCTTTATCTATCTATTTTTGTATCTCTTTAGCGATCTATCCATGTATCTCTTTATCTATCTATTTTTGTATCTCTTTAGCGATCTATCCATGTATCTCTTTATCTATCTATTTCTGTATCTCTTTAGCGATCTATCCATGTATCTCTTTATCGATCTATCCCTGTATCTCTTTAGCGATCTATCCATGTATCTCTTTATCGATCTATCCCTGTATCTCTTTAGCGATCTATCCATGTATCTCTTTATCTATCTATTTTTGTATCTCTTTAGCGATCTATCCATGTATCTCTTTATCTATCTATTTTTGTATCTCTTTAGCGATCTATCCATGTATCTCTTTATCTATCTATTTTTGTATCTCTTTAGCGATCTATCCATGTATCTCTTTAGCGATCTATCCATGTATCTCTTTATCTATCTATTTCTGTATCTCTTTAGCGATCTATCCATGTATCTCTTTATCGATCTATCCCTGTATCTCTTTAGCGATCTATCCATGTATCTCTTTATCTATCTATTTCTGTATCTCTTTAGTGATCTATCCATGTATCTCTTTATCTATCTATTTCTGTATCTCTTTAGCGATCTATCCATGTATCTCTTTATCTATCTATTTCTGTATCTCTTCAGCGATCGATCCATGTATCTCTTTTTTTTTTCTGTATTATGTCTACATTGAATTTCTTCTTCTTCTCTCTCTATTTTCCATTCTCCTTTTTTAACTCTCCTCTACCACCTCTCCCCCTCTATATATATATATATCTATTTTTATATGCATTCGATTCAATTATCCTTATTTTGGCTCTTTTTTTTTCTTATTTTTTTTTAAGTTGTCCCACGTTGTTCGCCTTGATTGGATTATATTGCGTTGTCTGATGTGTCTCTTTTCACACCCTTCTCCTATCCTCTTTTTTCACCTTCACACCATTTTCCTTGTATAGCCTGCTGTGCCATGTTTAGGCAAGCAGATTTTTGTCTCTTCGCCTTCATCAGAGTGTGTGATTGGGATAAATCAAAAGTTCTCCAGATTTAACATGAAACTAAAAAATAGACGATATTTGTAAGGTCAAACACTCTACGGTAATCGGGGTTCAAACTAAGAGACGACAGCTACCGAACGTTATCGGTATTTTATTTGTTGCTTTATTTCAATGTTTAAAGGTTAGTGAGAACTAAAATCTGGAGAGAAAGAGAGATAGTGATATAACACGAATACCAATAATTGCTAATAAGATTAATTATTAACAAAATGTTCTCTTTCTACTTCATGGACCTGTCCTTTGTTTCTTCTAAAATATTTCTTTCTCTAAATCTTTCAATCTCCGTATCCAACTGTCTGTCCTTGTGTTTCTGTTGTGAGCTCTCCTTAACTATCTGTTTGCCTGTTTGGCTTTCTTATTTTCTTTTACTATAAGAATTAAAAAGTTTTTCTTGTATAAAGTCGCATTCCCCTCCCTGAGGTGCTCGCCTTAAATTGACTGCAGACTGCAGACAATAGACACCAGACAACAGACAACAGCGTTACATGACAGGACAAGTCGGAGCTGATACCACGGCACACTCAGGCCCCACAGGGTCTTGTAAATCCTGGACGATTCGGACAGAGCTGGAGTGGGCCATGTTTATGATGCTCGCTGGTTTGGGAGGACCTGTTGATACAACACTTGTGGAACTGTCAAGGTAAGTGGGCACCTGTTTTATCTGTAACTCGGGTTTGGCGTCCTGTCTCACTCTAGCGGCGGAAGTGTGTGATTTTCTTGATTTTCCCTGTAGAGACTGCTCTTTTAAACATTGTGATGGTTTGCGTGTTTGGGAATCAGTCATCACTTCGTATTTGATAATATAACAAACTTTTCACGAGAGAAAGCTGGATAGATAGATAGAGAAAAACAGAGATGAGAGAGAGAGAGAGAGAGAGAGAGAGAGAGAGAGAGAGAGAGAGAGAGAGAGAGAGAGAGAGAGAGAGAGAGAAATAGTTGAACACTTAAGAGTAATTGGTTAGAAAAAAAATCTTCAAATTAGCTGTCGATCCATCTATCAACCTATCTGTCAGTCTATACAACTTGTGTCTGAGGCCGTGCCCTGTGTTTGTTTGTTTGTTTGGTTTTTTTTTTTATAAAAAATCTCATTCTATATGGACGCGATTTAATGACTACAGATAAAATAGACAATCTCTCTTCCCAAATTTCGATATACGGTTCATTCATTTTTTTCATTTCTTTATGGAACATTTATGCTTGTTTATCAAGACTTATGTGCTGCCCCTTCTCTCTTAATCTTTTGTTCTAGTTGTGAAGAGCAATGCCGGAACTCCATTGACGCTCTTTTCGCCCCTTCTCTAGTTAATTGAATCAGACAGAACAGAGCGTACTAGCAGGGAATGCGATTTATGGCCTCTTTATCAAGCCCTGCTGGGTAATTTCTCATGCATTTTGTTCGTGTCGATCTTTAAGTTTTTATTCCTTTGTGTCGAACACTTGATGTTTTACATGGCTGTGTTTCTTTCCTGATCTCATACATTATTCTAGTGCTAGCGTGCGACTTGTTCATTGAATGTTACAGGCTTGCTGATTGGCAGTAGAACACACAATTGTCCAAGAGAGGGTTTCTGGGAAGGTGTTCTCTTCTAAAAGTTTCGATTAACACTATGATCCACACTTAAAAAGCACGGCTATTTGAGCTAAATTTCTTCAAATGAAAAAAAAAAAGAACAATGTGTAGCTGGCTTAAATAATAAAGGATTTGTTTAAAAAAGAAAAAGAAAAAAAAACAACAACGAATACCGCTGAAGTTGCCTGTTATCATTAATGTGCAACATTAAATGTTTTTCTTTTTGTTGTTGTTGTTGTTGTTGTTGTTGTTTTTTCATCTTGATCGGCATCTCTATTGATTTTTCGTATACCCGTCTTCTGCTTTTTCATCTAGCTATCTTTCTGTTAGCTTAATATAAGCCATAAGTGTGTCTAGCAATAAATAAAGTTTCTATCTTATTTTTCTTTTTTTCTCCAGAGTCTATTTTTTCTTTCATTTATCGAATGTAATTACATTAACTCATCTTATTGCTATCTTCAATATCCTTTTCAATTTGTCTAACCCCACCTTCTCTCTTTCTGTGTGTTTGTCTCTCTCTCTTTCTCTCTCTCTCTCTCTCTCTCTCTCTCTCTCTCTCTCTCTCTCTCTCTCTCTCTCTCTCTCTCTCTCTCTCTCTCTCTCTCTCTCTCTCTCTCTCTCTCTCTCTCTCTCTTTCTTTCTCTGTACAGTATTTCTTAATAATTGCTTTCTTTTGCTCTCTCCATTACTATTATTGACTCAATCGCCCACCCTCTTTGTCCTTTTATTTTTACTTTCATATTTTATAATGAGGTGTAAAGTATTTTCTCTCCCTTCTTCGTCCATCTTAGTTTTCTAGGAATAAGAGTTTTCATGTTTGAACAAGGTTTTGAAATACCTTGTTAAACTGATTTTATTGAGTTTGAAAATGGTTCAATAAAAAATATTCCACTGTAAGTAAGAAGATGGGAACCAAATTGATAGATAGGTGGACACTGAGAAGTAGAGGGGAAAGAGGGATAGAGATAGAGGAAGAGAGAGAAACACACACACACACACACAAAGAGAGGCAATTTGAGAGAGATTGAGAGAAAGAGTTCGAGGAAGAGTCAAGGGACTAGAACACAATTTAATGAATTATTGTCTCTTGAATCTAAGACGTGGAAGAAAAACCTACAGACACATGGGAGAAGCAAGACAATTGAACTAGCTTTAAACAGACAAAGAGAGGAACCAGCTCACAGGACGAAATATCGGTTGTAAGACAATTGAAAACAGATCTGATTTCACCAAATTAAACACAAATTCAGCTTGTGAGAGCATGTTCAGCTAAATTCCGTACGAATTGTTAGGTCAGCTTAACAAAGATACTCCAGAATGATGGGTCTTACTCGAGCTTAGATCAGGGAAGAGGGGTGGAGGGAGAGAATGTGCGAGAGAGACAGAGAGAGAGAAAGAGAGAGAGAGAGAGAGAGAGAGAGAGAGAGAGAGAGAGAGAGAGAGAGAGAGAGAGGGAGGGAGAGAAAGAAGGTGAGAAAGGGATAGAGGAGGGGGAGAGGGAGAGAGAGGGGGGAGATAGAAGGAGTGAGCGAGAGTGTGAGAGAGAGGGAAGAGAGGGTGAGAGAGAAAGAAAGAGTCAGAGACACAGAGAAAGAGAGACAGAGACCGAGAGAGTGGAGAGGGGAGGGCCTGTAAACCCTCATAATTGGGTATTATTTATTAGCTGTATCCTGGAGTGTGTTGATTCTCTGGAGATCGCGGTTAGTAAAACGGCTTGCACAGACACGGGCCAGCACCAGGGACTTAGGTCATGGCTTCGACTGGGGCCGAGCGCAGGAGAAATAAACACCGATCTCCGAGTTGTAAATGATTAGTCAAACAGAGAGAAGAGATTTGGCTCTTTTACAAGTGCCACAGGTTTAACAAGCGCTCCCCCCAAATATACTGGCGGAGAGATATTTAAGTCAACAAGGAGAGGACAATAAAGCTGCCGGGACATAGCAGATCATAATCTCTAGTCTTTGAGGTTTGGAAGAGAAAGTTTAGAGAGAGGGGGGAAGTTCGGTACAAAATAATGCTGATTGTAAGAGCGAGGAGAGGAAAGTGTCTAATGTATTTAATGATTCTGGAGATAATTTAGACGCCATTTTCTAGGATCAATGTGGTACATGGTATAGAGTTAGTGATCTCCTAGGGGAAGACCTGGAGGAGGACGCGAGACATGATTAGAATAAAGAGAGCCAGAGACAGACAGACAGACAGACAGACAGACAGACAGACAGACAGACAGACAGACAGAGACAGAGACAGAGAGAGACAGAGACAGTAACACAGACTAAGTGACAGAGAGACATAGACATAGATGGACAAAGAGAGAGACAGACAGACAGACAGATAGAGAGAGAGAGAGAGAGAGAGAGAGAGAGAGAGAGAGAGAAAGAGAGAGAGAGTTGCTATTTAATTTGACCTCTTTCCACCCTCCACTTTGCCCCGTCGGTGAACAATAGAGAGAGAGAAAGATGGAGCGAGAGATAGAAACCGAGATACAGAGGGAAAGAGAGAAAGAGAATGATGCAACAACGTTTGTTTATTATTTGTTTGATATTTTTATTTGACCTCTTGCCTTTTTGCACACCAGACCTACGCCTCCGTCGGATAAAGTGAAGAGTTGGCAAAATAGAGAAAATAAAGAGGGAGAGGAAGAGAAAGATAGATAGATTGAGAGAGAGAGAGAGAGAGAGAGAGAGAGAGAGAGAGAGAGAGAGAGAGAGAGAGAGAGAGAGAGGTGTAAGTGGTGCAATAATTAATGTTAAAAAATACAGAACGGAAAGTAAAAAAAAAAAAATGACTTTACATTCATAGCGCATACCTGAAAAAAGAGGAGGATTCAACGTAAACAGGACTTGAACAAGAGACCAAAAAATAGCGAGTGAAAACGAAGTCAAAGACATTGCATAAACATAATACGATAGGCTTATTTTAAAGGTACCTAAGACCACTTTGATTACTACAAATCTTTAACGACATGAACTGTTGAAAATAATTTTTCTTTCAGCAAAGTGCGCCAAATCTCACTTAAATACTCCATTTGTTTGTATTTAGAAATGTGTGACAATTTAGAAAATATTCAATCCTACAAATCCTTTTAAAGGCTTATTATCATGTAGGTAAAAAAGATGGGCAGCTCAGAATTCTAGCAAAGGGATCGCATTTTTAGAAATTTTTCTTTGTACCTACATAGCCATATAAATGCTTAGAAGATACTTGAATCAGATTGAGAACGTAAAGAATTAGCCGTTTTGTCCTACAAATAAAAGTATTAAGCTGACTTTAGATTTGGAAATAAAGAGTTAAAAGTACATGACGTAGTAGCACTCATGATAACTGCTACTGCTCTCTCTCTCTCTCTCTCTCTCTCTCTCTCTCTATATATATATATATATATATATATATATATATATATATATATATATCTTTCTCTATCTTTCTCTCTCCCTCATAAAGTATTCTTTACGTATAATCGCCAACATATTTAGATATTTCACGTCTCCTAAAGCTCTCTCAGTGACTGTTGATTTTAATCACCAGTTTATTGGAAAATTCCATTTAACATATAAATATCCAGCGACAAGTTTCAAACGGCAAGAATTTTTTCTGGGAGTGATTATGACAAAAGGTATATTGTATGCACACTGAGCTCTTGTGCCTGGGAGATAGAAGCTTTTTTCCCGACTTGTCTTAAAGTCTACACAATTTCAATTACTTGACAAATAGGGGATTACAATACTGTTACCTATGGCAATATATTGCAAATATTTTTTTTCCTGTTCGACTTTTTATCATGCTATTTTTTAATGAATATGACAGAACTTTTTTTAGGACCATTTTTTTTTCCTTTTTCTGTTCCTTTTTTACTTTCTGACATTCCTAATTGGTTTTATCTTGAGCTCAACCATGATACCAAAAGAAGAGTGTTAAGTACACTAGGTTACCAAAACTATTCTATATTAATGTTTATCACAGAAACGTAAATGACATAACAAGTGTTTACCAGAATCGGTTGTGCTTTTTGCTAACAAAATATACTTTTTCACAAAAATACAAAAGCTATGCCTTTAAGACAAAAAAAAAGGAAAATTGCAAGAATCTGTAATTTACAAAATTATAACACTAAGGACTAACGCTCATAAAACTGCCTCGCAAGAATTCTGAACTGCCCTTTTATCGGTACGCGGTATCTACATGATCATGAAAGTTTGAAAAAGGATCTATAAATTGGCTGAATTTTTTTTTACAAAATTAACAGCTACAACTTTTATCCTCATGTGCAGCTTTGATTATATTTCACCCAAGCCAGACTACTTTCCCTCACTCTAAATCCGCTATTTCCTTTAACCTAACGAGAACCAACTTGAAATATTTTAAGTCTCTATACCCGAACATTTTCTAAGACTTATATTAAAACTGATATGTTTACTTTTCGTTTTTCGGACGTGACTTGGAGCAGTAGTTTTTAGAATGATCGCGTTTTGACTCAGGCCTAGCTTGTGTGTTGACTCGGGTATCTTCCCCCTCGCTGGTGGGGCAAGGGGAAAAAAAAACCTCCTCTCGTCTAAAGCAGTCAAGGTATTGTTATCATGTTTACTTTCAAGTTTTATTGTCTGTTAATCTGTCGGTTTTGTACCGTCTACGGTCCGAACACAAGTTTGTCTTAACTTTTTATCGAGACAAAAAAGAGGCAGTTAAGAGTGCCCTACCGTAGACATTTTGAACTCAAGCCTGTTGGCAGTAGACTACCCACAAGTCAAAAGGAAGGGTTGTATTTCCAAGTCAAAAAGAGAGGACTGGTGATAAAGGGAATAAGTGCGCTCTTCAGATTTCAAGTCTAGAATGACTTAAACCCCAGCAGCAAAATAAAAAAAGAAGCCACCTAACACATTGTGCAGATAAATATATTATTTCTTAGAGGGATTATTCATGGGTAAGGATTTAAAGTGAAAGATCTCCTTAACATCATCTCAAGTTTTAAAATCATATCTCAAAAGTTTTTCCCGTAATCTGGGAAGTGGACGGAGGGAAATAAACCCTTCATTCTTTTCTACTCTCTGAACTTCTAATAGCAGTCTTATCTTCCGGCTCTCTTAAACAATTTACTATTTTATTAACACTCCGACAGTCTAAGAGACATACTGGGTCGTCTATGAAGATTAATTAACGCACTCTCTGAAAGAATAGCCTCTGTTCTCAATTTTTTAATTGTATTTTTCGTTTTATGAAAATAATTGCTTTCTTTTGACGGGTAAAACAGGCTATTGTTTTGCACAAAAATAAAACAACAATTTTTTAAAGAGTATATTTTGACATTGAAGCAATTTTTTAAACTTATCGCATTGTTCAATTATTCATTGATGTGTTGGTCAAATGATCCATGATACTTTGATTTTATGTCTATATATTTTTGTTAGGATGCCTTTGCCATCTTGAACGATGCGAAAATCATCATGAAAATGAACAACTCTTCAAACTTGTTGGATACTGGTATAATACAAATTTGAACTATTGTTTTCATTTCCACCCAGCCCCGGCTGTCTCAGTGCTCTCTCGTTTTGGATTTCAAATGAGTTCTTCTCCAGGTCTTAGAATGATTCACGGCATACGTTGGTTTGTTGATAACGCTTTTAAAGTCATTGTCATTTTTATGGTTGATCTCTACAAAAGCTCTCTATCTAGATATAGAACTAGATCATTGATTCTTAGTCGAGACAATTCTACAGAATGCCAAACAACTAAAAGCCACACTTAAGCTTACGTTTTGTGTTAATTTATTTGATTTTCTTTTCAAAACTCTGCTAGGACTGATTCACACTGGCGTATAATCGTCTCAAAATGACCTACCCATATTATGATTTCTCAGTCTCAATCTATTTTACGTGAGATTAAAAGCTTAAACAAGAAGATCAATGTATAACTAATTTCAAGGTTTGGTGATGAACTCCGGTGAAGTGCTGGTTTTTTTTTTCTATAAGACGATTTAGGCGCTCGGATATCAGACGACAGTACCTTGGTCTATTCCAGGTGAGGCCATGATACTGGAGACTGCAGCACCTGATCTAATCGTCACCTGACTTGCCCCGGCACGCGTACCTCATGCAGAGGTGCAAGGTAAGTAATTAGTTGGTGAAAAAAAAGAAGACACTCAAGGTTTCATTCTTTCTTATGTTCTTTCCTCTTTCGCGTTCAAAATTTATTCAGCAGCATGTACAGCTCTCTAGATCTAGATATGTCTTTATCGTGCGAGGAATTTCCTGAGAAGTTGGCTTTACCAATAAAAAGAACTGGCGCGACCTGACAAAGACAGGGACAATAAGTTATCTATTAACTTATTATTCCTTTGACTGTTACAATTTTCGAGAGCTGATTTTAACTCTGTGCTGATCCTTGTCCTTAGAATATCTAGAAACGTTTGCCAGTATTCCCGGAACTTTTCTTCAATAGAAAAAACCTATATGCATGTTCAGAACGATCCACATACAAACTGTGAGATTTTGGAAATTGTTTTCACTTCGCTAAAAAGTGATATTTTGTTCTATTTATATTTCTAGTATTCAAAGGACGCTCTTCATACCTTTACTTGTAATATACTATATAGATAGATAGATAGACAGATAGATAGATAGATAGATTTTACCTATATTTTACAATCTATCATAATCTTTATTTTTCAATTTCGGAGCTTCTGCACATGAAATGAGTTAATTTCTATTTAATTCAAACATGATTTCATATCCAATTCATAACCAAAACAAAACTCAATTTTTTTTTAATTTATTTTTTTTTTTTTTGTTGTTGTTGAGCAAATCCCAAATTGGAATGTTTGGTCGAGATCAAACCTGGTTTAAAACAGGATTTTAGTCTTTTAAAGACACGAAAACACGAAACATTTTCTAAAAAAATGAAAAAGAAGGTCGACCGCACGGTGAGACATGACTGGCACGAACACATTCGAAAAAGCTTCAAGTTCAGTTTTGTAAATGGATGAACATTTTTGGTTGTGCAGTTACTGAGAAGATTGCTGCCAAAAGTTGTAAGTTGTAAGAATATGCATCGTAATGGATTATCTTGTACCTCATGTAAATTTTTATCCTTTTTTTTTTTGAAAATTAAGTACATCTCTCGTCTGGTCTACAAAGGAAAATGTTTCTATATTTATGTTTCAGTTGTAAGTTCAGTACAAGCCAGTTCCTGATGTTGTAAGAACGCATTTATCATTTTATCATTTGGTGTTTTTCAGATCAGATTCCAAGTTTTGCGCAATTTAATGGGGATTTTTTTTCAGTTTTACAGATTAATTTTGTTTTATCTTCGATCTGAGCCAATATCATTTTGCATGGGGATATTATGGATTTCTTTCTACAGCATTTAAACTAAGTTAGTAAGAAACTGATTGATGAAGTATTCAGGGAGGATCTTTCTCCCCCTTCCTCCCTCTCTACATGTTATGCTGTACCGGGTCCTAATGTATTAAAGAACGTTTGTCTCCGGCACAGACTTAGGTCGACTTAGATTTAAGGCTCAGAGAATTTTTTTAATGAAAAAAATATGTTCTCAATGGCTCTTCGGTTTCAGCCTTATCAGGGGGCATGTGTTAAACTTGTGCCTTGTGAGGGTTACAACAGCGAAATGCCTCCTGAACCGCGCTTTACAATAGTCGAAAAATAAATAAGTTACATGTACAAAGAAAATAAGAAAAGACATTGACAATAAGACAAATTTCTCAGACTAATTAAGGTCTTCATGTGCAGTAAAGGTAGAGGAAGGATCATCAGGCAATTCTAATGAGTGTCCCTTGCTTCAAACTTTCTTTGACTCGGTGGAGGGACAATCGGACAACCTTATCGTTTTACCGTACGCATACTTTGTGGGTCTTATTTTCTTCCCTCAGGATCTTCCCGAGCCTTATTGTCAAGTGGTCCACGCCCATCGCGAGATTCATGAAACACATGAGGTCCCCAAGTGCGGGGGCAGGTGTGGAACCATCAAACAGATCATTGTTTTAACGACAGTCCAAACTTTGTTCGCAAGGTATTGATCTCATTCAAAGGAGATCAAGAATATCACATTTCGGCTCAGGTCATTAATATGTTTTTATGAAATTCGCTGCGTTTACATGTCAATATTATTTTGTGAGTCATGGTACTTGAACTAAGTCTTCAATTGGGTCAGGTCATCCCAAAGAGCTCGCGAGTGAAGCAAGGGGCGTCACTCTGTCTGAATGTTAAAATTTGATCCATGAGACAGTGTGTCCTCCCTTGCCTCGTCACGACAACACAGCCACCACGTACAACACTTTCAAATCTGCTGCAGTCGTTTTCCTTCTTTTTGTGACGGTGTGACGGTGGTGCTCTTTTGCTTTTGAGAGTATTTACCAGAGATCCGCTCCTTGTCTGAAGTTGGAATTTATATCTTTTGCATTAACCTGTTAGGTTTTGTTTCTTCCGTACTGCTTGTGTCTCATATCACTTTGTTCATTAGGAAAAAGAAATGAATAAGCTGCTCATCACGAATATATATATATTTTTTTATTTTTGAAAATCCGTGTAAACATCGAGTTTTAGTGCGTTTTGTCATTCTTGAGAATATTTTTCAAACATCAAGTTAGAGAACATCATGAAAGAGTCAAGGAAAATAAGCTTTAAAAAAATAAACTTTCAGTGAATAAAGCCAGTTGAAGCATTGGTGGCTGCTCAAAGGGGAGAAACTCTAGCTATGGCAACTTTTCTAAGGGGGGAAACTGTATGTATAGCAAAACTCTATCTATGGTGACTGCTCTAAGGGGAGAAACTCTGTCTACATGTGCGACCGTATCATGAGACAGTGCGTCCTCCCTCAGACTCAACTCGCCAAACACATCACTCTCTGGCTAGAGATACACCTTGCGATGGAACGGCATTGAGTCGAGTTGCTACGGTTTTGCTTTGGTATTTTTTTCCCAAACTATCGGCTACGTTGTCTGGCTTTTCTCTCTTTGCTTTGCTCAATGGACGAGATTGAAGTCGATTTCGTGCTGATTTAGATTAAATTCTTGCGTGTGCTAAATCATTCTTTGCTTTGTTCCTATTCAGTATACTAGAGTCGTTTTTCCGAAGATCAAGTTCCTTGTAAATTTGCCAACACGGAGATCCCAAAGCATTGCTGATGGTCCCAGATGCTTTAGAGGTTAGTTAGTCTTTCAATGCTACTCAATTTTTCTGAACAATATTAGTAAAACCTTCTCAATAAACCGAGTAAAAAGACATGTATTCTCTTTTCCCGAATACCAAGATGTTAACTTGTATCTCATTGGAGATTTCTGCAAAGCTGAGGCATTCAGGGCTAGGCTGACTCGATCTTCGAAACCGCTTGGCAACCCACGACTTGGGAATTCTACGGAACGCACCGTCGAAATTTGCTACAACTTTATCAATGGAAAAGTTTTGGGAACTCAACACAACTTGAGGCGATCTACTTTCTAACGTCTAGAACCCAAGTTCCCGCACATTCCCTGACTTAGTCTTAAGAAAGCCGCTTGACTCAAAACTCATTAGTAATGGCCACAGAAAAAAAATGTTATTTCATTATTTTTAATCCTCCTTTTCGTCGAGCACTATCCACATAAAGCTAACTTAACCACCAAACATTGTGTATATAAACCTGTTTTGTCGCTCATTTAATTGAGAACAGCAAATGTCATAAGTCAAATTGTATCTAGGACTCATGAAGTTATTATATAATTATGTTTACTGAAAGAGACGTGTTTTTCTTTGTGGTTTTTAAATTTTGACCATAAGAAGTCGTTTCTAAGTTAGGTGGTTCTATTATCAAACATTAAACACTGCAGAGAATGGATATCACGCACTAAAAATTGAAATTGATTTTTTAAAACTACTTTGTTCACTGAGTAACACATAGAATCTGGATATGGAATGCAGTTACATACATATGTAAGAGTAAGATCCATACTACAGATCCGTATACAAGGTAATGTCATGTGTGAAATGAAGTACAAATTTTTACAATTATAGCCTCCTCTGGACTGTATGGAGGATCTTGAAATGTTTGGGAATTTTCAAGCAAAAAATGGTGTGATATGGGAAAAATAAAAATATGGCACTTCATCGTAATCTGCAGAAAAATAGATTTGGTTGCTAAACAAAGTCAAAGTTGTGATACTATTCATATCATTTAGATCCTCTGAAGAGATAATTATGGTATTTTTTACGAAAATTTTATCCCAGCCCTTGTCTGAAAACTTATGTTATAAAGTATATGTGCTGATATGAAGATCTTCAAAAAGTGAAATGAAATTAAAATTGTATGGCTTATAAGATAATTTTAAAACCGCACTACTTGATAGATTCGAAAAATAGCTGACAATTCATATGATTATCACATTATAGTTATATTGATCAAGTTTGTGTATCCTTACTTTGAAAATTAAAGGCAAGTTTTGTTTTGGAAATGAGACAATAGGCTGCAGACTATTTTGCAAAGCTACAAAACGTAACGGTCCTTTAAAAAACATTATATTCAAAATTTTATGATACTGTAGACCATGTGCGCTTATCTTTTCAAAATCTAAAACGGGCTTGTCAATGAGATGAACATCATCTGGTCTTTTTCTCTTGTCGCATTTGCCTTAAACTCTATTCTTTTCCTTGCCCAGCAGGTCTGAGGATCCCTCTGTGTCCTTGACGTTGCTTCCCTCAACATCCAGCTGAAGATTCCCTGTCGGCGGCACAGCCCAGCTCTGCAGTTCTCCATCACTCATGAAGATGAATTGAAACATTCCCAGTAGAGCCACGGCTGTGCAGAGATAGAACACATTCCGCCACTCCTCAGCCGTGCCCTGCGCATTCAAAGTATAAAGGGTATGGAGAAACTATGTAATGAAATATTATACATTCCTCTTGCTTTTATTTATATATTGTAGATTACCACTTACTACCCCTTTACTTGGTGACCAAATCAAAGTTTATTCATTCACTTAAGGTGGGAGATTTTTTCAAGGTTTCATGCTGCTCTTATTTAAAAAAAAACGATCAACTTTCCCCGAATTAGACTTTGACTACGGAGCAACAACTACAGCGACCTCATTCCAATCATCAAACGTATGACTTACCTCGGGCGTGAGGGCACTAGCTATAGTTGGCGCAATCATGCCAGGGACTGTGGCCACAGTGTTTGTGATACCCAGCAACAACCTTATTCCAATCATCAAACGTATGACTTACCTCGGGCGTGAGGGCACTAGCTATGGTTGGCGCAATCATGCCAGGGACTGTGGCCACAGTGTTTGTGATACCCAGCAACAACCTTATTCCAATCATCAAACGTATGACTTACCTCGGGCGTGAGGGCACTAGCTATGGTTGGCGCAATCATGCCAGGGACTGTGGCCACAGTGTTTGTGATACCCAGCAACAAACTACAGCGACCTCATTCCAATCATCAAACGTATGACTTACCTCGGGCGTGAGGGCACTAGCTATAGTTGGCGCAATCATGCCAGGGACTGTGGCGACAGTGTTTGTGATACCCAGCAACAACCTTATTCCAATCATCAAACGTATGACTTACCTCGGGCGTGAGGGCACTAGCTATGGTTGGCGCAATCATGCCAGGGACTGTGGCCACAGTGTTTGTGATACCCAGCAACAACCTTATTCCAATCATCAAACGTATGACTTACCTCGGGCGTGAGGGCACTAGCTATGGTTGGTGCAATCATGCCAGGGACTGTGGCCACAGTGTTTGTGATACCCAGCAACAACCTTATTCCAATCATCAAACGTATGACTTACCTTGGGCGAGAGGGCACTAGCTATGGTTGGTGCAATCATGCCAGGGACTGTGGCCACAGTGTTTGTGATACCCAGCAACAACCTTATTCCAATCATCAAACGTATGACTTACCTCGGGCGTGAGGGCACTAGCTATGGTTGGCGCAATCATGCCAGGGACTGTAGCCACAGTGTTTGTGATGCCCAGTAACAAACTACAGCGACCTTATTCCACTCATCAAACGTATGACTTACCTCGGGCGTGAGGGCACTAGCTATGGTTGGCGCAATCATGCCAGGGACTGTAGCCACAGTGTTTGTGATGCCCAGTAACAAACTAGAGCGACCTTATTCCAATCATCAAACGTATGACTTACCTCGGGCGTGAGGGCACTAGCTATGGTTGGCGCAATCATGCCAGGGACTGTGGCCACAGTGTTTGTGATACCCAGCAACAAACTACAGCAACCTTATTCCAATCATTAAACGTATGACTTACCTCGGGCGTGAGGGCACTAGCTATGGTTGGCGCAATCATGCCAGGGACTGTGGCCACAGTGTTTGTGATACCCAGCAACAAACTACAGCAACCTTATTCCAATCATTAAACGTATGACTTACCTCGGGCGTGAGGGCACTAGCTATGGTTGGCGCAATCATGCCAGGGACTGTAGCCACAGTGTTTGTGATACCCAGCAACAAACCTGCGTAACTGGTAGGGAAAATCGTTTAAAACAAGATTTTGGTAGGTCTATGAACCAAATATTGTATCTTCTAATCTTGATTGTAAAAATGAATAGATTACTGAGCAGGAGGGTCAATTCTTGTGCGGAAAACTCGGAAAAAAGCGAAAAGACCCTCATATGACCTAATAGACCGCTGCTCTGTATGAAATAATCTTTTCAGAAGTACAAAAAGATAGATTAAGGATTTATTCGTACCACTGTCACGTTGATTAATTTCATTTGAATCAGTCAGATTGAGATTATCATTGGTTGTTTCTTTATCCTTCTCTCATGGCTTTAAAATTGCGTGAAAGACTGGAAAACTCTCATTTGTCTAGCCTTTTTGTTTTGAGACAGCATAAACATATAAATGGTGTCTCCTTGCTAACTTAGGACATTTCTGAAGAATCACAGGCAGGTTGTCATAAAAATTAGAATTCAACAACATTCTCAATCAACATTTTGTAAAGCACTAAACTATTTATCAGATTCCAGATACCTCGGAGCTAAGTCCAGGTGATTGGAGATGTAGCCGGCAGTGTTTGCACTCAATAAAACGAAACCGAGACAGAGCATGACGACGGCTATGTATCTCTCCTCACACCCCATCAGACCCATTGTGGACACGAACGTTCCGGCTCCAAGTAACGCTGGCAAGTGGAAGACCAAAGAGTAGATATTGGAGGAGGCCCGAAGGAAGATACAATCACGTGCAGGAAATGTAGGCTAACTACAAGAAACTGAACGATGTCTAATCTACGATAGTTAAGTTTTGGGGAATTTCTACAGGGAGTTAGTTGTCTATCTACAACTCAAACACTTGCTAAAGATTTGGGCGACAACAGTGGATATGTAACACCGTATATGGATCTCTTTTGTTTGAAAAAAAAATCATAAGCGATCTACAACGGGGCCCTATCTATTGATCTTTTGTAATTCTTCTATAGTAGCAGATAGTATTGTAGTTTTTTATTTGTTGTTGTTGTTGTTCTTTTTTTCAAGTTTTTGCATTCACATATAGCCAAGTAATGAAGAAATAAAAATTGTGCATTTCATTTTTTGTCCATTTGTTTGAGATTACAAATTATTTTCATAATAATCAATGACTTTTTCTCTATCTTTTTTAGTAAAAATTCACTCAGCAGTCTGAAATAAAACCAATAAAAGAATTGATATGATGTGAGTTTGAAATAAAACCCTACAACGTTACACTTTACTTGATGTTTCTCGGTTCACAGAGAGCACGGTTATAAATACAAACAAAACATGAACTATGATTTGTTAATCCTCAGCATCACCTATGACAGTCTTTTGTTTTATATACGAATTCCTTGTTCTTCTTACAAAACAGCCGTAATTATTGAACCAATGTGGTGTTACAACAATGACCGATAGTTTTGCAGTTTATCTGGAGATCCTAGCTTTACAGGCGGCAAAGTTAATTGTGTTAATTACACTATCTTCATTGCTCTCTGGCTGAACCTGAGGCGGGGCGCTTGGTCCATCTGGTCAGACAATAATCTGAGACGGCAAATCAGGGCCTCGGTAAAATAAGATAAAAGCCTAGGACAAAAACAAAAAATGTTTGTCTTCTTGCCAGTATTCTTCCCGTTATGTGAAGAATTAAACCTCTCTACATGAGTCGTTGCATTTCCTAAAAGAATAGATTTTAAAAACCCATTCGAAGGATTGGCCAAACATTGACATGACGACTGTTACATGGCTTTTGTTTGCTAAAGATTACAACACATTCAATTCCATTGATCTAGAAAATGAGCGTCTTCCTCACATATACTCCTAGTTTCATTGAAAGGGAAATAATTATCAACTCTACGATGTTGGGTTTTTTTTAAAGACAGTACCAATCTTAACTGCGAATCACAATGCTTTTGAATTTCTGCCGATTTGGGTTTGTCTTCTCATACTTGATTAGTACTTCACAGCATCAATGTTCTAAAATCTGACAGTTTTGGTTGTCAACTCATCTTAGCGATAAAGATAAACTATCTTGACAAATGAAATCTTTTAGTTTCTACAGGCCTCCTTTTAAGAGTGATTGCACATTTTCACACTTCCTTCATTCTTTGCAGAATCCTATTTTTTTTTCCTTTACGAGGTCCAAAAAACTTTGATTAGTGGATGAAAATTAACAAGCTCAACACATCAATTAAACAGATTTAACAATACATTACGGCCTGAAAAAAAAGTTTCTTTGAAAGACTGCATGTTAATATCCCTTGAGTGGACAACGCGACTTTGCAGAGATAGACGACCTTGCCTATTAACTTGACGCCACGCTAGGTTATCATTGATTGCCGTAATAAAACCTGGTATCGATTATAATCTAGCTATTCTGTTTTCTCCTCATCTGCTAGACTTTGGACGAAATTTAAAAAGCTGTTTATATATATATTTTCAAACTATATATATAAAGATAGACATATAGACATACATGTAATATATGTATTATATTTATATAATTATATATTATATAAATAAATATATATATATATATATATTATTTTTATACAATGTATTTATATTATACTGAAAATTATTATATTGAAAATTAAATGGAGCAATTGGAAAGGGTGCTCAACCAACTGCGGTAGCTTTCCATAGTTTTATATATATATATATATATATATATATATATATATATATATATATATATATATATATATATTATTTTCTACCTAGAGAACCATTTCAAAACCTATATTATACGGTTCAGCTCATCTTTAACCTCATGATGAACACGACAGAATTTTATTACATTATAATAATAGCACGGCACTAACTCAGTACAGCCCTACTCAAAATACTAAAGGAGTTGTATGAATAACAGAGTCATTATGAATGACGCAGCTATTGTTATGCTAAGAATACAGTAATTGTACACACAACTAAAAGAGCTGCATTATCTGTCAATCATTTAGCACGCAATATGAAACGGAATAAAACATACTGCTTTATCGTGACGCTTTATGATTGCATACAAATAATTTATAATTACTGAAAGCCTGATGAATAGATAAGGATACACTTTTGTTTAAATTGTCTCCTTAAACAAGCTCAAATTTAAGTATTCTAAAATAGGCATTAAAATGTCAGGTATTGATGTTACCACACCTATTTGCTTACAAAGTGGACTTTGATTACGAATAACCATCTCTTTGACATTCAATTTATATCAAGGTTACATTATTTGTCTCTGCTAGAGCATCTAAACATTATTTTGAAAATTGCCATAAATAGCGGCTTTAACGACACCTGGTAGGAGAAAAGACAGATCTACATGTATAGATGTATTTCTATTAGTATTTACACTTCTTATAACTTCCATGTCCTCATTATCTCTCACATCCTTGTTTTTTTTTTTTTTTGTTTTGTTTTTTTTTTCAGAGGAAATCGCAAAAAAACCTCAACAGTAATATGCCTAAAAACTAGCTGGAAAATACAACAACAAACGTTGGCAGCGCAATAATTCAGTTTCATTGCTAATACCTACCGCAGAGAAATCTTTTGTGTTACAAGTAAAGCTTTGTTTCAGCCGAAGACTCAACTCGGTGACTCTAACATGAATTACAAGAGGCCGTAAAGACTTCGGACTATTTAAAAATGAGATGGTCTACTATTTCACCCCATTTATGTGCATAAGGCTCGTTTTCTAAGCATGTTTACCAGGTTGTACTTACATATGGATTGGAAGAGTTTGCGAACGTTCTTTGTTGACATGAGTCGCCTCTCTCTGATACGGTCAGCCACCTGACCAACAACCATCGCCATCAAGAACTGACAGATGTACGGCAACGCCGATAGAGCTCCATTCTACAGAGAAGAGGAAAAAACAAGAATAGAGAGAGAAACGAGAGATAGATAGATAGTTAGACAGATAGGTAGAAGATAGAGAAAGAGAGAAAGAAAGAGAGAGAGAGAGAGAGAGAGAGAGAGAGAGAGAGAGAGAGAGACAGACAGACAGACAGACAGACAGACAGACAGACAGACAGACAGACAGACAGAGACACAGACAGACAGACAGACAAACAGACTGGCGGACTGAAATAAAAGACCAATGGATTGACGATATTTAACAAAAAAAATATAATCCAGCAATAATAGGATTTAACTGTTGGTTTTAGAACCTATTGTAATTTGACTGATATAAATCGAAACACGGCACCATATTAAGGTTATCAATATTCACAAGTTTCAATAAAATGTGCAAAATCTATATCATGACGAATGGAAGATAAGAAATTTTCATTCTTTGTTAATTTTTTTGTAAATTTTAATGCAAAAAGGGTTTGAAATAATAAACTTTCTGTTTCGGAAGAGAAAGAGAGAGAAAGTGACAGACATAGACAGAGAGAGAGAGAGAGAGAGAGAGAGAGAGAGAGAGAGAGAGAGAGAGAGAGAGAGAGAGAGAGAGAGAGAGAGAGAGAGATTGAGTAACAAAGAGGAAAAGATAGATGTGTAAATTGTTATGCAAGAATAATTAAAAACTCATCAGGCATAACAGCAACAACAACAACAATAACAGCAACAACAACAACAACAATAATAATAATAATAATAATAATAATAATAATAATAATAATAATAATAATAATAATAATAATAATAACAATAATAATAATAATAATAATGATAATAATAATAATAATAATAATAATAATAATAATAATAATAATAATAATAATAATAATAATATTAATAATAATAATAATAATAATAATAATAATAATAATAATAATAATAATAATAATAATAATAATAATAATAATAATAATAATAATAATAATAATAATAATAATAATCAATTTTAAAATAAAAAAAAATTGTTGGTGTTTTATTGTTGTTTTTATTTTCATTGCTATCGTTGATATTTTTATTCCCACCATTAAAATAAACCATCATTATTGCCTCTAACAATTCCTGTTTTATATTACGTTAATTATAATTCATCATGTTGAGAAAAAAACAAAAAATGTGTGCTTTTATGTAACAAGCTATGAATCATATTTGGACTACAATTTTCATATCAGTCGCAATGTGTCTGGACTGAAGAACTTACCGCTTTTATGTCGAAGTTTAGACTTTCCTTCATGAACGTGGGCAGTGATGTTAAAAGAGTGTAGTTGGTAAAGTTGCTGCATGCATGAACAACCAGGAGAGACCAAAGAGGGCGAGATTTCAACATTGCCAGCCAAGGAGTGTGGCGAACCTTTGAAATAAAGTTGAGAAAAATCGAAGATCTCAGAAAACAGCAAACCAATCTTCGCTTGATCTCTGTTTACTTTTCTATTAACTTAACCAACAGACACTAAACAGACTATTGTTAAGGTTGAGACTGTTGTCATTATGAAATTATAAAATGAAAACTGAATGATTGTAAAGTTAGTGTGCTCACCTTCTTGACCCTTCCCTTGCCAATACTGCTGGTGATGTAGATTCTCTCCCTCTCAGAGATGTGCTTGTGTTGGTCAGGAGAATCGGCGACAAACCAGAACCAGGCCACTACCCACAGCAGGTTCCCAATACCTGGTTGGTAACAATTGATCGATTTAAAGGAATAAAAAGTAAAGTATGTAGCTTACACTCTTTTTTGGGTTCACGGTTAAAGAGAAGACGGAATTAGAATTTCTAAATTCAAAACGGTTTTGCTACTTGCAAGAATGACTTTTTTAATGCACGGCATTAAGTACTGGCTCCTAAAGTAGGATGTGAAACAGACGAATGTTAGTCTCAAGTGTATAGCATTCGGCACCAATAACTTACTCCAATGATGTGATATGAAGCAGACGTATATTAGTTTCAAGTGCTCCATTAGTGTGATTTTCTAGATGGTTCAGTGGGAAAAAAATATTATTTTAGATAAATAATGGAGGCAATGATGTTTATGATGATGATGATGATGATGGAGACGATGATGTTTATGATGATGATGATGATGATGGTGATGATGATGATGATGATGATGATGATGATGATGACGATGATGATGATGGAGACGATGATGTTGATGATGATGATGATGATGATGATGATGATGATGATGTTTATGATGATGATGATGATGATGATGATGGAGACGATGATGTTTATGATGATGATGATGATGTTGATGATGACGACGAAATTGATGAGAGTGGTGTGTTTTCAACGAGTAGACTTATGTTTTTACGACATAAAGATTGCATCACATACCTGAAATGTAGAAGATAGACCCCCATCCGTTGTCAAAGCCATATTCACAGAGTAATCCAGAGATGGAGAAAGTTAAAATATTCCCTATCAAAGGACCTGGTGTAGAAGATGATATATCTTGTTAGAGAATATCTAGTAAATTTCTTGAAAAATTCCGTACCATCCAGGGAAACTCTTTCAAGAAAAAGGCGATCTTCTAAACTTCCTGATTTGTATGACATAATGTTAATCTGTGGCTAAACTTGAAATGATGTAAAGCAAAACTCGCTAAGAGCAGATTTTAAATGCATGGAATTCTGTAAAACTCACCAGAGAATGTAATGGACGCCATTCTGCTTCTCTCCAATGGCGGAGACCATCTTCCCAGCATAGAATGGACGCATGGAAAGGAGACTGACTGTTGTGATTAAAGTTGGAAGAGTAGTACAAATTACAGGAGGTGGGATGAGCGCGGGAGGGGGTGGGTGGGAAAACAAAAAAATAAAAGTTATTGTATAAAGAATCTACATATAGGGTTAAAGTAAAGCAGTCTCGTTTATTTGAGAAAAAATTCACAATCTAAAAGATTACATCATTATTCATACTGGAAAGGAATTTGGTCCAATTTATTTATAGAAAGAAATTGTAGAAAGCGTGATACTGATATATCAAGCGCAAACTGAGTTTACGAAAATGATTTATTGTTTGTAGCAAAAGCAAAGAGTATCACCATTTTAATTTTTTCCTCAATTTCTGATTCTTTGCTTCATTTTTCAATGTGGAAAGTAACCTCTCATCTATTCGATAGATAAAGATACTAAAGTGTTTTCATTTTCTCGCGGCAAAAAAACTTTTTTCTTTGTTTCAAATTATTCTAATCATAATTTCTTTTTTTGAACTTTGCTTGAAAAACGAAAACAATGGAGCGAAAACTGTCATTCCCTCTTGCAATCATAAGTTTGTATATTATGCTCTTTTTTCTTGTATCCCATACAAAAACACTATGTTTTGAATAACCACGAACTTAAGGCAGCATGCGGGGATAGGAGCAGAGTCAGAGAGTGATTTGGGTGAAGAATATCGCTTTATTTACCGCTGTTAATAGACTAGCATCATAGTTTGAGACTTACGGCAGAGAAGCCTAGGATGAACCTAGCTGCGTAAGCGAGGTGGATGCTGGTCCTTGCACACACTGGTGTGAGTAACGTACACACAGCACACACCGTCTGACACACTCCCCACACATACTTGCCGCCGTAACGTGATGCCAGCCAGCCGCCTGTATAAAACATAGATCAACTTTAATCTTAATCTAATCCTAAAAATGTAAATATGAACACAAGTCATTTACCGCACATTACATCATTGGAAATGGAAGCTTTTGGTTATTTTAAAATTTTAAGAACTGGTTCAGCCAACCTAAATGTACGTGAAAGCCGTTTTATAGAATTATTATGATCATTGCCTTAATGGACACTTTCAGAAATTTGTTATCACCCTTGCATGAAATCAGAAGATTCGGTTTAAGCTATACAGCATAAGTTAATGACTTAAATTAGTAGGCATAGTATAAAATGAGGTATTAATTTAGCAATGGAGCTTAGAAAGAAACAGTAGAATGGCGTTAAGAATTTGGTGAGTAAACAACTCACTAGGGAATTGTAAGAAAATGTATCCATAGAAATACATTGCCAGAAGTTGCCCTGTCTCCGTTTTGCTCCAGTCAAATTCTCCTCTCTGTGGAAAGAAATAAGCATAATGCGATAAACATTGATGCAACTGCTAATGTTTTTGAAAGATATCAAATGCGTTTATTGTCTCAAACACCAGAACTCAAAGTAAAGTTATGTTGCATGTAAAACAATATAAAACAGGCCCAAACTTGAGCTAAAGGACAAATAACTCAGTAATAAACGGAGAAAACGATTCGCTTTTTATTTTGGCTTCTTCCCTCAATGTAACATAAGATCAGGATGCATACAATGTAACAACCTACAAGTTGGCTTCTTTATTTGATCCTTAGTGACGAATGTGACCAGACCCTTAAGTCTGTAACATAATTATGGTCTAATCGAGTAATTAAAAATGTTGATATACAACTCAAAGCTCCTATCTTGCTGAAATAGAATGTACACACATCGTTTATGGAGCTTCCAGTGCCGACTGCTCCACTACCACAAGCTCCAGTTCTAGGGCTGGCTGTTGTGTTGCTGATGTTGTCGAAGCTACCGATGGTATTGTTGCCGCTCCTGTCCCGCACCATACACACCACTGCCACCGAGAGGTTCACCCGGGAAACATAGATGAAGACATGGCCCAGAAACGCCAGGAACGCCACTAGAAATCGATATGAGGGAAACATACCGACTGGGAGGAAGAAAGATAAACAGCATACAAACAGTTAAAATTCAATCAAAATGTTGTTTCGAGAATCCACCGTTAACTGTGTCTGTGAAGTCGTCAAAGACAGGTTTGTAAATTACCGCTTAGCGCAACCACATTGTTTCCTTTACAGTCGATGGTTCGGACATTGGCCAATTAAAAATTGTAAGCCTTACTTAGCTTTTTTTTTTTTTCTACGAAGATGGAGTGAGCAATGAGAGAGGACTGTATTTGGATATGTGCTGACCAGTATTGTTATATTGAGTCTTTTTGACTTGGCCTCAGGAAACGTGTGGATATATTTTATCTACTTGACTTATTTCACAGTCACAGGACCTTTCTGGAGGCTATATGTAGATGTTAAGCGATCCAACCTAAGACAACCTAGCGAAAGTGATATTTTAAGTATTTCTATTTCTTACATTATAAGGGAAAGTAGGAATAAAACAATAAAGGCATGTATATTTAAGGATTTTTACAAAAAAAACATTTTCGGAGGACATAATTATGTCATCAAAATTATTTCACGCCGACGACACACAAATTGTCGCCCAAGAAGGAAAAATACGGCTTCCAATGATGTGTGTTCCCGATTAGGTCACCATGTTAATTTTGTTAACGATGCGATGTCCTATGGTTTGAAAGTTTCAACAGGTTCTGTTCACGGGACCGTGGCGAACAGTTGTCAGTAAACGTTAAACTTAGAGTTTTTCTACTCCATGTCTGTGTGCCAGGATATCTAGCCGTGGCCAGCGTGACTATCTGTGGGGGATCCCTATGGACAACATATGGACCTGGATAAAATTTACAGATTTTCGCTGGGTTGCTGAATTCCAAGCAGAAATTTTCTGTTTGAAATACTTGGAACAGTAAAACCGTTTACTCAATTAAAAAAAAAAAATTAAGAAATAGAAGTTATACAATATCGGAACGGGCAAAAATTAATAAGCAACATATGAAAATACGTTTGCATTTAGTTCAAATACTATTTAATTTTTTTTTCAAGATTTCAGCGCAAACTTGACTATCACTTTATGTACTTTTTTTCCAAACTTTGATGATTGCTTTTCAAAACGAAAAAGAGCAGTCCTTTCGTTGCGTTTGAAAAAGACAACAACAACCCAACTAATTCAGTTGAATAAAAACCAGTCTATTTAAAGATCTTTTTAAATGCTCATAATAGGGCGATGTATGTATTAACAAGAAATGCCTAGAGCTGTACGGGAACTCCTATCTATAAATATAATGGACATTACCGGATTCTTAACTCTTCTAATTTGATGCATGAGTTGTCACTTTTTTTATTTTGATTACTCGCCAGCTTCAAACACATGGCTTTTACTGGTGGAGAAAATGTGGTTACCAAAAGGGGATCACAGAGGGTTATGTTCTTGTTCATTGTATCTAGATCTACACCTATTTATAATATCAGACCGTTTTTATTTCTTATTCCTTTCGGACGATTTGGAAAAAAATAATTATACAAAAAAGACAACAACAACAACAACAACAACAACAACAACAACAAAATTAAACTAACCCCCCCTGCTTTTTCCACCATCCCACTTTTTAAAACACTCGTTAGATTTCGAATCGACTGCAGCCCATATCGCGTGCTTTGTTCATTCTACGCAATCCGTGATGCAGAAAGATGTGAAGTGCATTGTGCGAAAAAGTAAACAATCAATGTGCGAATTATTAATTAATTTCAGGGATGTTTGGTTTTTCAAGCACACTGTCATTTTCGCGCCTAAAAAAATTGTGAGCCAGTTCAAAGGTGTGATTTTCGCGACAGATTATTTATTTTGGGGAACGAAGTGATTCGATCGCAAAACTAATTATTGCATCAAAATTTGCAAGGAGAACTGCACTTTTTTAGGGTTCGAGATGATAACTTTAGCCATTTACCTCGCTTACTATGAGTCTATCCAAATAACCGTTCCCTTTTGATTTACATGTATTAATAACTTGGTTTTTATACTTAAGAAAACTTCTGAAAACATACTTTATCCTTCTTTTTTTTAGATATTAATTCACTACATCCACCGTTAACTATAGTCATTTTTGGGACTATTGCGTCCGCTCTCTAAAAATAGCAACAGGACTGGTGGTATAAAAAGTTCATGACAGCGAGGCGTAGGCACAGTAGCGGAGAGAAATAAAAAAGAGATTCACAAAACAGCAGTTAGAAGTGGACAAAGTAGAAACGAAGTAGAAAATTACAAGGAAAAGAATATATGAGGGGAAAAGGATTTCCCAGGAAAACAATGCGAGTTTTACGAGGAAACTTTTTTCCGATTCTTTGCGAACGTTTGAATTTTTATTTTTGCTGTCCGCCAAAGATACCGAACGTTGTTTTTTTTTTTTCAATCAAGTTATCTGGAAGATGAGACAGTCCTAAGAGCAAAAAACCAAAGGTATTGGTGTTTATAAGTTCAGAAAAGTTGAAATTTTGAATTTTCATCGCAATACATTACTTTATGAAAAGCTGTTTGCTCTTAAAACACTGGCTGATGAGATGAACCATTGAGCATTTTTCACTAAAGGTATAGGTATATTCTCGCTTTATCCATCTTACTTCCATACAAATGATTTGAAAGATAGTACGTATTGCAGTATAAATGTTTGCTCTTAAAACACAGGCTGATGAGATGAACCATTGAGCATTTTTCACTGAAGGTATAGGTATATTCTCACCTTATCCATCTTACTTCCATACAAATGATTTGAAAGTTCGTATTGCAGTATAACTGTATCCAAAATAATGCTATTGCTAACATGCATGCAGCAGAGAGATTTAGTTTTGAGGTTTTTTTCCTCGAGGGAATAGACAATATATTATTCACCCAACCATTTCATCAAGATGTGTAGAGCGGATTCTAAATTTGCTTAATTAAAAGAGAAAAGATAAAACATTTTACTTTGGACACTTATATTTATGTATAGTTTCATATCCAAACGACAAACTCATTTTTATCTTATTGTGATGGACTTTCATTTGAAGCTGAAAAAACGACAACCAAATTTAAACCAAAAACATTTATAAAAAAGCCACAGGAATAAAGTACAGTTTGTCAAGAAAAAACAAAAAAAAGCAAACAAAAAAACAAAAGGGAAAGAAACGAAAAATATATTTGTACATATAAAATTATATTACATTACCTTTTTCTATTTCGGTCATGTTGAAAAAAAGGAAATCGCTTTGATTTTAATTTATCAACTTGATTAATTTTTGATCCATACAGGATCAAAGAAATCGTTCAGTTTAGAATCCAATAAAGACCACTGGAGTTTTCAAATGAAAATGACAAAGTTTCATTTGCTATTGAATACATGAACCTTACCACTACTTGTTTGAAATTTTATATCCATGGTGTAACATACAATTTCTTTCACTTGTAATTAAGGTAAATTTATTCCTTGTAAAATTAATTGAGTTTTCATGTAGAGGCAATACGTTTGTTAGAGTTTCCCTTGAATTAATTATCATAGATTATATTATTAAGGCAGATGAAAATAAACAGCATTGCAAGGGGAAAAAAACCTTGAGAAGCTTCAATAGACAACATATAAAAAAATTAAAAAAAAACAAACAAAAAAAACAAAAACATAAAGTAATGAAACAAAGTCCATCTTTCACGTTTTTGACTATTTTTGTTTAATAATTGTTACCTCAGCATAAAATTAATTAGCTTTGCATAAATGTCTAATTATTACTTATTATAATGCGTTCAAACAGCTGGAAGGGCACCATAAAACAGTGAAAGATCTTTTTAACTGGTTGAGTCAACTCGCGAAATGCAAATTAACAGCTATAACAACACGCATCATTTATCATTTAATTTAGAAACAATAACGACTGTCAATGGCGTGTGACAGTAACATCATAGTGAGAAATGCGTTATTGAAACCAGTTGTTTAAGGGATAATCCGAGAGTCGTTTCTCTATACCTTTTGGTAGGTTGTTTATCATGGATGGTGGGTAGTTGCTTTGGCTGTGTATGTTGTTAATGTGGCTGTACGGCTTGTTGTATGGCTTGTGGAGTCCTGTTTTTAGGTCCAATGTTATGTCGAGGAAATCAAGGATCTTTTTGTTGGCCTCTATTGTAATTTTCAAACCGTTTTCTTCGAATATTTTGCATTTCTTTTTCTTTGTTACTTCGACATTTCTTGGTGTTTGCTCAATCACGGTCTATCCATCGTATCTGTGCAGCCCAACATTTATATCCAAGTGTTGTAGTTGGGATTCCAACCAGTTCACAAGTCTCAGCACCATCATAACTTCCCATAGTTTCGTCAAAATCTGAATCTTTCTTCCTCTGTGGTTGGCCGTTGTTGTATGGCACTGTTATTTTTGTGTGCGTTATTATGTGTAACGGCTCGCTGGTGATAATTAAATATTTTGAGGTGAAGTTAAATGCTTTGCGGAGTAGATCTGTAGAAATCTGAAGAAATAGTGTGATTTATTTTGTCAATGATGTTGTTGAATCATGTATGGAGCCATTTGCGTTTTTATCAATGGTTTATATTTTTTTTCGGTTTTTAAAGTATGCACAATGTTTTCTAATATTTCTTTGCTGACTGCTAATTTCAGGTTTGCACGGGCTGATAAACCCGCATGTTGGCTTATTATGAAAATTTGGCTTATGGTCCTGAGGGTTATGAATGCTTCACTCTTTGATGTCACGTTAATCCTGCCGCTCAACTCCAGAGACGACGGGCTGGTCGTCACTGAGCAAAAACCAAGAAATGTCGCGCTAAGAAAGAAAAAGATATTCAAAATATTCGAAGAAAATGGCTTAAAAATAACAAAAGAGGCCCAAAAAAGATGGTTGATTGTCTCGGCATAACATTGAAACTAAGTACAGGTTAGTTCATGAGAAACTGAAAGAAAACCAAAATTCAGAGTAAAGAGCTCCAAGTTTAGAATGCTATTCTCCACCCGATCTTTAACACAAGTATTGGCCTTTGTTACACGTTTTGCTCAATTAACTTGACGGCCGACCTTCCATTCATTAAAATCTGGTTTCACTGGCCTGTATAGTTTGTTTGACAAATAGGGAGGAGACATGTGTTTCTAATTTTTATTGTTAGGCGACAAGATTAATGAACAGAATAATGAAGGTGTATCCATAGCTGATGCGTATCTTGGTTATATAAATTTTTAATTATATATATATATATTAGCAGTAGGTAAAAACTCATTGGGGAGCAAGATAACAGGGAGTCTTCAGAGAAAAAACCCCCCTTGTAGCAAGTGTTTCGGCCCTGAACCTCTGACACTCTAAGGGGGCCGGGCCACACCCAGGTCATGACTCCCAGGTGTCTCCCTGTTGTCTTTTTTTTTTTGCACAGCGCCAGGATTCGAACCCATATCCTCATCTCTTGATGGATTGTTGATCCCGGCGCTATACCACTTCGCCAACTGGTCCTGCGATGGTTAGAGCATTTTTAATCGTTATGAAGGAACCTCTCATTTCTCCTGCTCCATATCCACCGGGAACTGTTTTCGGCTATTTCCGCCAGTAACTTTAGAGCTTTTGTTCTTTTGTTGCCACATATTGAAAGTTTAGTTAGAAGGTCGTAGACTGATGACCCTACGAATCCTCTGGCACCAACCTCAACGGGCATCACCACAGCTTTGTCTCTCTCAAATGCCCTGTCTGGAACAGACATCGGCGATCATGATTCTCCACCTGTCCCTATCTTCCGTCATCCGCAGTAAGGCTATGTTGTCTTTGTTGTTTCCTGTCACAAAAGAGCTCAAGCTATCAAGAAATGTAATTCTTTGTCTACCTCTGCTTCTTGTACCTTCTATCTTGCCTGTAAGAGATAAAAATTCCAGTTCCTTATGGCGACATATGTGTCCTAAAAATTTCAGTTGCCTTTTCCTTATTGTGTTTATGAGGGATCTCTCTTGGTTCGTTTCTTCTAATATCGATTCATTTGTCCTTTTTTTCTTTCCATGATATTCTTACCATTCTCCTGTAGAACCACATTTCCGCTGCCTCTAAATTTTTTCTTGGCTTCTGCAGTTATTGTCCAAGTTTCGCATCCATATAAAAGTATAGACCACACATATGTTTTCAAAACCCTCAATTTGGTTGAAAATGATATATTTCTATTTTTAAGAATGGTGCTCATTTTCTGGAAAGAAGCCTTTGCAATGGCTAGTCTCTTCTTAATTTTAGTCCTGCATTTACCGTCAGATGTCAATGTATATCCTAGGTATTTGAATTTCTGTACTTGCCTGATTTGTTCTCCCTTGCTAAAAAGCTTTGTACCCGGCATTTTCTAGCTCTTTGGTCAGGTTCATGTATTTCTCTCTTTTGTAGATGTGAGCCTCTTCCATTCTGTTTTCGTATGGTACTGTTAGCTCCACCATGATCAGTTGTTGTGTGGAAGCTGATTGGATCATGATATCAGGCCTTAATCTCGTTTCTTTGATTATACTGGGGTGACTGTCCCATTCTGGAAGATCTGCTGAAACATCCCAGTCATCACAGCCGTCTAGAAGGCATTTTATCTGGTTTACTGTCCTCACCGGCCTTCCGTGCCATGACTTAGCGCCTGCCTCTGTTGTGAATATCAACGCGTTGGTATTAGGGAGGGTAGTCTCTCCTTTAGCCGTGCTTATGATTGCGGCAAGTTCCTGAAGGACTCTGTTATGCATCCATGTGTATCGCCTCTGTGAGAGGGCGATTTTGCAAGAGCTCAAGTGGTCTGCCTGCCTTGGCATAGCGGACAAGTGGGGTCCTCTTTCTTTCCCCACCGTACCAGATTTGCGTTTGAGGGCAGGAGATCGTACACTGATCAGATGAGAAAGCTGATCTGTAATGGCGCCGTGTGCCACATGTCATTCCATGAGAGGGATTTCTGCAAGGCACTATCCCAATTAGTCGATTATCCCTGTTGCAGTTGCTGGATTGCTTTCTGGAACCTTCCAGAATCTTCATTGAGCCGTACCTCATTAATGACCATGTCTCTTTTCTCTTTCCCTTCTGCTTTTGACCACCACTTTGCTGTAGATGATCCTAGCCCTTTGCGGTCAATTTGAGTTTGCCCAATCACTTCTTTAATCTTAAGGCACTCCTTAGCTTCGTCTACGGCTTCGACAACTTTCCATTTCCTACCCGTCTTTATGGTCGGTTGCACTGTCTTCACAATTGGGTCCTCGGAGTCTTCTAACATCGAGAGTAGCCTGGCTTTGCCACATTTATACTCTTCCAAGATGGATTTTAGTGGGAGTCTCAACTTTGCTTTACGACAGTATATTGCCACATCTGTGAGACCCGGAGGTACCCCTAACCACCTCCTGGTGAACTTATTGATCTTAGCTTCTATTGCCTCAACTGTAGTTGAGCAGATTTCATAGACCAGGAGTGGCCAGAGGAGCTTCGGAATTAGCATAAACTGTAGGCACCACACATTCAGCTTACCCTGAAGGCCACATCTGTTGATGGCTAGAAGGCCTTCGGTAGCAAGTTCTACTGTTTTTAGTCCCCTTTTGGTTTCTTTCATGGATGAATCGTACCATCTCCCAAGGCTCTTAACTGGTTCTTGATTGACCGTTGGTATCTGCTGACTGGCCACTGTGAATATCGTCGTCGCATCTATCTTACCTTTCCTTACTGAAAGACTGCGAGACTTCTTTGGTTTGATTTTCATCCTGCACCATGCCATTACGACGTCAAGGCGCTCTAGCATTCGGCGTGTTTCGTCTTCCTTTGAGCAGATTATGATGGTATCATCCATGAATGCTTTCAAAGGAGGCATGTAGCAACCACCACCTAGATTAGCCGGACCTGCGCTATCTTCTGCTGCTTTCAAGATGACTTCCATAGCCATGACGAACAGGATTGGTGATATGGTAAAGCCCATGGCGATTCCAATTTCCAAGTTGATCCAGTCTGTGGTGTAGCTATTAGTGGAGAATCTCATCCAGAAACTCCGGGGATGCCTCCTTTCTGGACCGAGGTATTTATGTACCCATTTTCAGTGAGATATTTTGTTAAGCGGGATGCCATGACTGAGAAGAATATCTTTCCTTCTACATTCAACAGCGAGATTGGTCGAAACTGATTTATTTCAGTCGAGTTTTGCTCCTTGGGTATACAAACTCCATCAGCAAACATCCACTGCTCACTGATCTTGAGGTTGCTCCATGCTCCTCGGAGAATTTTGTGTAACCGCTTTAGAACGTTTGGACATCTTTTATACAGTAGATAAGGCACGCCATTGGGGCCTGGAGCTGACTTGGCTCTTGCTTTTTGCACTACTGCATTGATTTCTTTCAAGCTTGGTGGTTTGCTATTGAATGCTTCTCCGGGAGCAGCTGGCCACACCAGACCAGCAGGTTCACTTAGAGGTATTTCTCTATTTGGGTCAGAATGTTTTCCTGAGGTGGGCCTTCAGCTGTTCTTTCTGTACTGAAAGAGAACCCGATCTTGGTTGCTGGAAGAGTTGTCTTGCAAACTGAAATGGGTCTTTGTAGAAGTGTTCCTGGTTCTTTTTCTTTCGACTCCGTCTCTTCCTTGCGGATTCTGCTCTGCTCAGTGCTGAGTGTCTCGCCTTCAAACCTCGCCAAAGTTCCTGCAGCCCATTTTTCTCTTCTTCAGTCGCTGATTTCATTTGTTTCCTTAAGTTTTTCTTCTGCTTTCGCAGGGTTTCCATCTCACGTTGCCTTCTACTTTTCTTAGGTTCTCTTTTGGCTTGATGTTGTTTAGCCCCGAAGGTGTTAATACATGTCTGGTAGATAATGTCACCGAAAGTGGTAAGTTTGTGCTCCAAAGTGCTCTTCCCGATGAGCTTGTCCAGTTGTAGGATTATTTTGCTATCCAGAGCTTCCCATTGTTCTTTTGCGCTTGCTGGTGGGAAATTGATCTTCTGGCGTTTAGCGTTGATGAGCTGTCGGAATTATTCGTCTGACACCTCGGCGTGGATTTCCTCAGCACTGTGGTTTTGAACCTGGCTTTGGTTTTCCAACGTCTTACCTGCCTGAGCAGTGCGCTGCTGTTGATTCGTCGAAGCATTCAAGCAGCCCATTTTAGTCCTGTGGATCTTCATCCCTCTTTCGGTGGTAAATCTTCTGCCACATACACATTGGTAGTCCATTTCCAAATTGCTCCGTTGTTCTGATCTCGTAGTCCTTTGGGCGTTTTCAGGCGTGATCGATTTGTCACCTATTGATCCATCATTCTCTCCCCCTTTAGCACACTAAAACATCAGACAATGGATGCATCTGACGCTAATTATCATTTACTGAAAAGTGATGGTTCAATATTTTTCTCATTGTAGTAAACATAAACTTATCAGTCATTGAAGATAATTATATTGCTAATTTATTTCACGTCAATAAGAGCGCAGAAAGCAAACTGCTACTGTTTTAACTTTTACTAAAATAAATAAACGATTTCAAAAATGGGTATTGGGTAAAAAAAATCTTATTGATATTAAAATAATCATTCCATAAAAATGATTGAAGAGCTACAAGTTCATTTGGCTTAAACTATACAAACTTTGTCGTTATGTTTTCCATATGGCTGCCACTAAAAGTTCACCTCCGAGTCAAATCGCCCCAAGACCATCAAGCGAAAAAGAGATATGTGTTTGCTGCAGACAATTGAGACCATAGGTCGAATATAGGAGCACAGTATTTTGTTTTTAATGTGAATATATAACGGAAAAGTATTTAGACAAAAACATATTAAACCGAACCAAGTAATATGTAACGAAAACAAACGAGATATGGAAGTAGAGATTACATTTTATGATATGAAAATAACTTTCGAGAAATAAGTTACAATGGCTCTTGAAAAATTTCTGGAAGTGACAATATTTGGACATGAATCGTAGGTGCATCAAATATGTCCCGAAATATATAAATCTTGATCGAGGACGCGTCTTCAAGGACTCGACACCTCCACAGAAAAAATAACCACTTGCTTTTCTGCTTAGTTGGAGGGTCTGAATAAATGAAAGGGCAGGAAATCAGAAGAAATGGATAAGTCACAAGCAGAGACATGTATAGGATTATCTACTAGCAATAAAACATTCATTTTGGGCATTAACTTGTGTACCAGCTTGATGAAAGCATTAGAGGCCATAGCTATATGACACAGAACATGTGAAACAGTTCTTTGTTCTCATTTATTCCCTTCCTCTTGATAAGATCACATCATAAAAAATATGCTTAGATTAAGTTTTGCACAACAGGTGAGACAGATGTGTCCACTAAGTATTGGAAATACGGAGTATTTGTATGAAAAAGAAAACTATACAAGTTTATTATTCTATAGTAAAATAAATGTTTGTAAACCAGTTTACATAATCCTAAAAATAGAAACTTGCGGATTGAAGAGTAAGTGTTTTGTGAAACATTTGAAAATTGGAGACTAAAATCCTGATAGAATGGGCTTTTATTTTTAACTTATCATTGCCTTCAAAGCTAAACAAATTGAGTTTTATTTAAATCATTCAACAGCACCAATTGCACAATTATAAAGTTCAATTTCAACCAGCTTAGTTTAAAACTATAACTGCTCAACTCTGTGTTACTTGTTATTCATGGTTTTTATTTTTTCGTAAAGTGTTGAACGTTTCATGTTTGTGTAATCTCTCTGTTCCACAGTATAAACGGTATCTTAGTTACAGATTTCCATCATCTTAGATGATTCCTCCTCTGAGCGTGTCAGGTATCTTAGTTACAGATTTCCATCATCTTAGATGATTCCTCCTCTGAGCGTGTCAGGTATCTTAGTTACAGATTTCCATCATCTTAGATGATTCCTCCTCTGAGCGTGTCAGGTATCTTAGTTACAGATTTCCATCATCTTAGATGATTCCCCCTCTGAGCGTGTCTCTCTGCCACTCTCTATCTCTCAGACAAAAGTTGACTTGAATGTGAATTGTTGACACAGCCTCAGCTCAGGACTCAAATCGTAGCCTCTCTCTTCTCTCTCGAAACATCTTCCTTTAATACCATTGATAGTCTTAATAATCTCTACACGAACAACCTGCAGAAAATAATACTAAATGTTTCTCGCCGAATATAAACATTGCATTTAGGGCCAAAGGGTGACTGCATCGTATGCGAAACTCCCAACTAAAAC